>CM034149.1:191531291-191818791 GCA_019776745.2 Taxus chinensis
AGGTTCTAAAAAATTAGAATTCACTTCACTTGGGGTTTGTGCTATTTCCTTGTTTTTTAGTCTCAGCCTCAGAAAGGGACATTACATTTGAACATCTCACTTTCTATGTGGTAGTGATTATTTCTTCTTAAGGTATGGAGGTTTTTGCAATTAGTAATATTATATTGTTTACTAGATGAGATTGTGTTAGGGTTTTTACCTTGATGTTTCATGTAAACTACTTCTCCCATCATCAAAGAGAAAATTGACAAGAGGAATAACTATTAAAGATTTAAAGGTAGAAGTGGGAAGAATCACAAAAGGAATAAGATCATTATGTTAAAATGTAATTTATTTAGGTTAAGTGTGAAGTTCATTAATAAAATAAAAATGAATTGAAGAATAATAGAGTTAGTAAAATTAGTAAATCAAGTATATTAGTAAAATTAATGTATAGTTTTAAATAAGAAAAAGATAAACGAGTTTGAATATATGTAATGTAAATAACGTATCAAGGGAGGCATGTTATACTCCTCTTAACTGTTATAATAATTAATTAATGTTGTAAAGGTATGTGTTATATCACAAATAACACTGTATGTGCCCTTTCATGTGTATTTTTATCGACCTTGTAGATAGCCAATGCATCAAGAATCACAAAAGGAATAAGACCATTATGTTAAAATGTAATCTATTTAGGTAGAATAAAAATGAATTGAAGAATAATAGAGTTGATAAAATTAGTAAATGAAGTTCCTTAGTAAAATTGAAGTATGCTTTTAAATAAGAAAATGTAATGTCCCTATCCGGTTTGAAACTTAAAAAAAGAAATAGCACAAACCCCAATTGATAGTAAACTAAATTTTATGCAAGAACTAGGGCAACAACCTATTTTAGGTACGCTAAACCCTAAACGACCTAGGGTAAATTCAGATTTTTGCCTTCACACACATTTTTAGAAATACATCAACAACATGAAACCCTTGATGAAATCATGCAAAATAATTGCTTCAACCATAAATTACAGACTACTGGAATTAATTAATGCTCAAAAACAACTGAAACTTAAAATTCTGTAACTTCATAAATACTTGGAGAAAAAATGCAAATGATAGCTCAAAATGACCATAAAAATGGCAACTATCAAATAAAATTAGAAGAAGATTTTTCTAACCATCAAAACCCATTGAAAAGTGATCCCGAAATCTCCAAATGGGTAGATCAAGCTGGAAATGAATGTGGCAGCCCCAAAAAGGTGTGCCCTAGCTGGAATTTGTGCCCTAGCACTGATAGAAACCCTTGCCATTTTGAAATTCTGAATTTTGAAGCTCAAATGTGACTCTCGGATGAAGCCACCAATGCAACAAATGAGGGCTTTTGTCCCCAAGTGCTGTAACTATTGAGGGTTTTCGTCCCCAATAGGGTCCAATGAGGGTTTCCGTCCTCAATGGATGGGAGAAAGAGGTGAAGCATGCTTCAACTCCAAGAAAATATCAAGATCCCAAAAATGCATAATCTTCTCAAAAGCCAAGCGAACCCCTTATATAGCTCATATGTGGTGCCAAATCTCTAAAACATGATCCCCATGAAGACCGACCTCCTTGGGAGATATGTTTCTCCTTTATCTTCAAGCATGCACTCCAAAGACTGACCTCTTTATGAAAATATAAGTTTCTTTTTCTTTTCTTTTTCCCATTCCATATTTTTATCTTTTTATTCTTTTTGCCGACAAAAGAAAGGAGTATTAAAAATACCTTTATATTAATAATAATATTAAGTTGCCCCTAAAATGGAGATTTGATTGGGACTACTTTAAAATATTATTAATTATTTTATTTTAGAAAAAGGGACATTACAGTCCCCCCTCCTAAATTTGCTTGCCTCAAGCAAATGCAAGCTCATATGCTCAAGTACCATTCCCAATAGATGAAGCATGTTGTACTGCTAAAAAAGTCTTGGATCCCGTGCCGGTCAAATGGAAGAACTCTAGTAAAAACAAGCTCTTACACCTGTTATCCCTCTCATTAATGATGTTCTTTGGTAGTCCGTGAAGTTTAACAACTTCCTTGGAAGAAGAAATCAGCTACTTCCTCAATTCTTCCTCTTTCACTTGCAGCTTCAAAAATAACATTTGCAACACTTATCTTTGCATACTCAGCTGTACAAAAAGCCTTCCAAACTGGTGTAATCTCAGTCATAGAACAAGAAGTTGATGAATAATCAACAACTTGACAAGCTAATCCATGTCCCAATGTGGCATCCTCATTCTTCGTTCCATCCTTGTCAACTAAGGTGGAAGAACACTCCATATTCCCAAATACAAATGCAACTGAAATTAGGTGGGGGCTGCTAGAAATGATGACAACAACATCAATGCTGACAATTTGTCTCATGGCTGCTATAAAGACACTTCCTTTCTCACTTGGGGTAGATAACACCTCATTCCCCAACTCTTGATTGCATTCTTCGCTAAACGAAAAACTCAGAAAGACAAACTTGAGCATCATGCAAAACTGATCCAAAGTCAAACACCTAGAGTTACCTTGTTGTAGTGGCCTCCTTGGCTGCCCAAAAGGTGGTCTAGGCTGCCCTCTTCCTGCTGTCCTAGGTTGAGTTGTACCTTCCTCAAAGCCTTTATGTTTCACTCCCAATCCAAGTATTGGAGGGACTCTATTTCTATGCAAAATGAAACCTTTTGCAATCACAAACTTGCCATCCTCCATTATGGCATCTTCATTTTCAGCTGCAGTCCCATATTCTTCATCATATGCTCGGGTGGATAACAAATTCAGCTGCTCTTTCTTCTTTATTCTTGTGCCTACACAAAGAACAAACACATTAAAAGAAACAAGAGCTCCCAATATCATTTCTTCATGCCTCGTAGGTATGGAAGCTAGCTCTCTTTCTTGGCTTGCATTCTCCTCATGATTTTCATTCAAGTGATGGAATCCCAAAAATCCAACCATGTTGTCCCAAACACAACTGTATCCATGCATTTCCTTCCTTAAAATCAAGATGATAGTGGCTGGAAACTCTCCTACAACTGACAACAACATGGAAAGGGGGCTGGAAATGTCTATGACAGCAACACAAAAACTCATGACAACATGCTTGAAATCCCACAAATCAAGACTCCTACCATCTCCAATCATACCTCCAAATCCCAGCTGAGTTACAATGCTCGAAACAACCAGATAACAACCATCCCGCTCAATTTCAAACACAAAATTCATGAACTCAACTTCTACTTCTATTGGAACACTCCCTCCAAGAGCCTGCTTATCAATTAGGAATTCAAAATCCTTATAACATGATTGCTGTTTTGAAAATAAAATTGTAGGTTTTACCTCATTATGTGTTGCCCATATGTCTTGCCTTCTTCCGGAAGTTCTTCCCCTCCTCTTGGTTGTAGCAACTTGAGGAATCCCATTTGTCATGCTTGGAAGCACAACCTCTTGGCCATCAAGCTTGAACCTCAACTCCATGGTTTGACAGTCTTGGGTAAATTTACCCAAAGAGTGTAGCCATGACACTCCAAGTACCAAATCCGTATCTTCATTACAATTCACATAGAAATCACCACTTACCATGTGCTTGCCCAAGGTGAGCTTGAGTTGTTGGAACCTCTTGGTGCAAGGGATGATGAGGCCATCTTGTAGCATCTCATCCTTCACAAGGGAGTTCGAATGCACAACAAACTCCATATGATTTCTCATAAAATTTCTTTCTAACCATATGCACGAAATGAAGCACTCACTAGTCATAGTAACAAGGAACCCATTGAGGACTTTATCTTCTTTGTAACTCAAAGGATCTATGTACTCTTTGCCACTTAGAGTGTTCTTCACTTTATCAACATTTCCACTATGCTGTCCATGATGACCACCAATTATACTATGAAGCATCAAACTTGACATAGGCTCATTCTTTTCAACAAGCTGCCCATGATGACAAAAGTATGGCAGCGACATAGGAGGAGACCAAAAAACTGAAATGTGATTTTCACTATCATACCTTGGGCTGCCCTCAACTTGTTCATCTTCTTTTGTGGAATGAAGTTTGGTTGAGATCTCTTCATATTCAACTAGTGAAGCACTTCCCACCTTGACTTCATCCATATTTTGTTGGCACATGCATGGAGCCTCTTCGTGGTTCTTGCCAAAGTCATGAACACCATCAACTTGTCTCTTATGAGCTGCTGTTTTGAAAATTCCAGCAAGCTGAGTATTCTCATTATCACCCTGAGATTGGGCTTCAACCACCAATTCCCCTCCACAATTTGGGGCATCATATTTCCCTTCTTTCTTGGGCTCATGCTCTGTGGTTTCTTCATCAAACACATACCCCTTCACATTGTTGTCTTGAAAATCAATCAATGGCTGCTCCCTCTAGGAAGAGTGATAGGTACTTCTAGGGCTTGCATGGGCTGCTCCCTCTCAATGCCCAACTTCTTCTTCCTTGATCACAATGGAGGGATTCTTTCCCTCTAGGGCTGGAACATCTTTCCCGTTTTCCGTGGGCATAGCTCGGGGTTTAGACTTTGGTCCAATTCCTACTCTACCTTTCTTCAACCCTATGAACTCAGCGAGTGATATTGCATCATGAATCTTCTTTGGAAGAGACCTATACTCCTAATAGTTGTCTGTAATGTTGTGACCCACTGCATGTCGTGTTTACTTTCAACCACCAGAATGATTTCCTTTCTTGGTGGTTGAATGACCTAGATGAAGAATCACTCATGATTCTTGGTGGCTGAATATTATTGCTTGCCCTTGAAGAGCTTCCTTCACCATTTAGGTTTTGCATGGCATGGATCAACTGTGCCATCTTATTCGCCAATCTTTCTTGTCCTAGGGCAAACCTCTCAACCCTAACATCATCACAAAGTATGTCAACTCGGATTTTTTGGAATCTCTATGGCCCATACTATCCATCTCAAGTGGCTGCCCTGAATTCTTCTTACCCTTCCTTTAATAGCAAATGTGATCTTCTTGCTTGGATAACCCTCAGGTGGCAAGATCTTGGGCTCTGATACCACTGTAATGTCCCTTTCTGGGCTGAAACTGAAAAAAAAACAATAAAACAAACCCCAATTGATAGTAAATTGAATTTTATGCAAGAACCAGGGCAGCGACCTATTTTAGGTCCACCAAGCCCTAAGTGACCAATGGTAAATTCATATTTTTTCCTTCATACACAATTTTTTAGAAATACATCAACAACATGAAACCCTAGATGAAATTGTGCAAAATAATTGCCTCAACCATAAATTACAGACTGCTGGAATTAATTAATGCTCAAAAAATAATTGAAACTTCACGGATACTTGGAGAAAAAATGCAAATGATAGCTCAAAATGACCATCAAAATGGCAGCTATCAAACAAAACTAGAATAAGGTTTTTCTAACCATCAAAACCCACTGAAAAGTGATCCCGAAAGCTCCAAATGGGTAGATCAAACAGGAAATGAATATGGCAGCCCCAAAAAGGTTTGTCGTAGTTGAAATTTGTGCCCTACCACTGATAGAGACCCTTGCCATTCTAAAATTTTGAATTTTGAAGCTCATATGTGACTCCCAGATGAAGCCACCAATGCAACACATGAGGGTTTTCATCCCCAAGTGTTGTAACTATAAGGGTTTTCGTCCTCAATAGGATTCAATGAGGGTTTCTGTCCTCAATGGATTTGAGAAAGAGGCAAAGTGTGCTTCAACTCCAAGAAAATATCAAGATCCCAAAAATGCATAATCTTCTCTAAGCCAAGCAAACACCTTATATAGGTCATATGTGGTGCCAAATCTCTAAATGTTTACTTACTGGAATATTAGAGAGGCGGTTAGAGTGATGAACAGTAGTAAGACCACTGATGAGGAGGGCTTCCAGGTTGAATTCTTCAAGTTTGGTTGTAAAGGTCTGGGTAGTTTCTTGGTTGATTTTTTCAACCATGTGGTATGATTTGGTTTTCCGTTGGCTTGGTCACATCACTCCATTCACCCGATACAGAAATCGGGCCCTAGTTCTGATTCCAATAGTACAGGACTATCATGGTTGGCCATAAATTCTTAAAGCTTTACGCTACTGTTCTCCACATGTTGCTCTTTAGGGAGTTGGAGCGGAGACACCTTAGAGCTAGTGGGCAGACAAGGTTCCAACCTGCTTACCAGACGATTGACCATATCTTCACTCTCCGGGCCATTATTGAAGAGGCACGTCATCACTCATCGAAAGTCTACTGCTGCTTTATAATCTTCCAAAAAGCTTTTGATTCTGTTCCTCGTGAGGCCCTTTTCTAGAGGCTAAGAGACATTGACATTTTCGAAATCCTTTTGACTGCCATTATGTGCTTATATGAGACTATTCTTGGTCGTCTCCGTATTGTTCATGGGATATTAGATTTCACCAGGAGTATTGTCGGGGTTAAACAGGGCTGCCCCATGTCACCCACTTTGGGGTCTACATTGATGAGTTCGAGACCTTTCTTCGTGACTATGTACAGGACGGTGACAGGTGCCTCCTCCACCAGGTTTTGATATCTATCCTTTTGTTTGCTGATGACATGGTCCTCCTACCTCATCTCTTGAGGGACTACAAAGACAGGTGGATGCCTTAGGGTTGTTTTATGATTTTCAACAGTTGATGATCAACCTGCGTAAAACCAAGGTTATGGTCTTCAACGGGTTGAAGACCTCACACCTCCATTTCTTTTTCAGGGGGGAGGAAATTGAGATTACCGGTACCTACACTTGGGTGTGCAGTTCTTTGGTCTGTGTTTCAATCTGAGACAAGCCCTCCAACCATGTGTCAATAAGGGGTACGATTCCTTAGCTATTCTCGAGCGACAATGCTTTTGACACCATTTTCAGGACATCTCCTCCAAGATGTTCCTCATGGATTCCCTTATCAGACCCATTGTTCTTTATGGCTTTGTGGTGTGGGGGCCCTGTTTGCTCGAGTCGGATTGGGCTTTAGTTGAGAGAGTCCAGACACTTCTTCTTCGTCGCTTCATCGGGTGCAAGCAGTCCATTCCCCCATTCCCCCATCACATCATTCTTGCGGAGTTTGGGACCTGTCCTTTTAGGATGGAGACCATTTTTGATCTGGTCTCCTTGCAAAGTATTCAGAACTTTGCTAACTCGATGGAGGGGAGAGACAAGTACTCGTCTTTGGCATATTGTTCCTTGGAGAGCATTGCCCTTTTTGATTCTTTGAGTCGTGCTCGTTATTGGTACTTTGGGGTTTCTGCTCTCTTAGAGTTAGCGGGTATTAAGATGGATCGTCTTCCTCCTTTTCGGTACTCCTTGGACGCACTGGCTCATTCTCTTCCTTCGAGACAGGAGTTGAACATGATCATTAGAGAGGATATTGACAAATAGTTCATCCACACCACTTAGGTGAATCCTCATGGCAGGTTACGCTCGAAGATGGCTTTTTACGCGGAGCACTTCTTGGAGTTAAGTCACAATTGCCCTTATTGATTCTCCAGGTCGCGCTCATTGTTGGTACGTTGGGTTTCTGCTCTTTTAGAGTCAGTGGGTATTAGGATGGTGGGACAAGAGCTAAACAAGATCATTAGAGAGGACATTTACAGACAGTTCATCCACACTTGGGTGAATACCCATTGTGGGCTATGCCCAAAGATGACTTTTTACGCGGAGCTGTAGTGTCCCCAAATGGACATTTTTCAACCCCAGATGGATTTCCCACAAATCCCAAATAAAATTGCAAGTAGTAGAAATTATACAAAAATAATTAAGTTCAGATCTGAATTTCTATGGGAAAATGCGACTTGCCTAGGATATGCAAATCATTCCAAACTGAACCAAAATAACTCTTTTTATCATCAAAATAGATCAACTATTATTATAAAGACAAATTCTCAGGAAAAGTACCAAATTTGATCCCAAATGAAGGCTGAATTATTTTATTAAAATCTGTAGAATGCTCCTCCAAACACAGCTGAAAATACCATTTCCTTGGCCCAAAAATTATGTAAACCAGCTGATTTTGGTTTCTAAAATTATGGCAAAGCTGTTGGTGATGAGATCCGAGACAACCATGCCTTAGAATGTACCTAACTCCACCCACAGGGGTGTAGATAACCCTAGATATGGCATGTCCCCAAATGGACAATTTTTAATTCCAAATGGATTTTGGGCAAAACCCCAATCCAAAGAACAATTTCTAAATAATTCATAAAATATTACGATGCAAATTTGAATTTTATACAGGCATGGCGACTTGCATAGGAGATGAAAAACCCACAAAATGAAAAAAACTGAATCTTGAATGGAATCAACTCAGCAAATTTTATAAAGATGGAGTCAAGAGATAAATACCATATTTGAGCTCAAAACAGGATGGAATTATTTTATATAAATCCGCAGACAACTGTTCTCACCCATACACAGTTGAAAAGTACAAAACCCTTGAGGCAAAAATTATGCAAGTTGGCTAATTTGACCTCTAAAAATATGGCAATGAAGATGGAGATAAGATCCGGATCAGCCGTGCCCTAGAATGTGCCAAACTCCACTCACAAGGGTGTAGATAACCCTAGATTTGGCTGGAAATGCATGCCAAAAATCAGCTACACTCTTCTTCTTCAAACCTTAGCTCAAATCTGCACTTTTACAACCTTCTATACCGCTGGAAAATACTAATAAACACCACTAATTCTGTGATCTGCAATGGAATCCTGTTGGCTAGATTTTCTGCATAGCTGAAAACCTAGGCATTCATTAGATAAATTTCCCTCATTTATCGGTGAGATTCCCGTGTAAGATTTGTCAATTGAATATGCTAGTATCTATTTCTGGGTATTACTTTAACCATGCAGCTCATGAACCATAGCTGTATAGTTTTGCAGCAAGTAAGCAATTGTTAAAGAAAGGAAATATCTGATGAAAAAGGAAATAATAAAAATACAGGAAAGAAAGAGGGAAGATGTGCAACCCAATCAATAGATTACAGAGTTGATTGCATGCACATAGACAGAACAGATAGATATTAACATACAAAATTATAAGCAAAGGGAACTTTCAGATCTAGATCTAGAATAACACAAAGTTTATGAATAGACTTAAGACAGAAAGTTAGAAACAAAATGCACCGTTGACAAAAAGTTCTTCGGAAATATGCTCCTTTCTATTCCTCTGCTTCAAATAGCTATCAGGGGTTTCAACACAAAGTCTGGTACAAAAGAATACTGCTTACCAATTCTCATCTTTAACCTGACGGTTCTTCCTCTACTTATAGAATGTAGAGGAGAAATTACAAATAGGAAGCTTTTAGTGAACTGGCACATGTGGAAGTTGTAATGGAAACAACTGTCAATCTCCCTCCTAGAATTCCTCTTTGCATGACATGCATGATTTGCAACTGAAGATGGAACTTTCTATTTTGCATGTATGCCACCTATTTCCAAGTAATTGACTTCTTCAAGTAACGGCTTTTAAACCGATCACTTTAGTTTTATAATTGAATTGATCGCTCAATTACTTTGTCGGAGAAAAGAAGAAGAAAGGAAAATGAATTAGAAGAAAGTTGCAACACTTTTGTTCTTTTTCCATATTCTACATGCAGTTGATTCTTTTGCCCTTGATTCTCACCAAACTGGATTTGGAAGCAGCTGGATCTGGAAGCAAGTGACTGTGATTTGCTTGCGGGTATTGCCTTTGACTTGTCTTCCTTCTCAAGCTTTTGCAGTTCTTCTCCTAACTCATCATTTTTATTTTTAATTGCATATGAGCAATTAAAAATTCTAGAAAGCACTCCGGGTGAATACAAATTCAATGAAGGCTTCAACTGAAAGATTGGGAGCACATGCACTTTGCCATGGCCGGAGCAATCTTTGTCTGAGCAATTCTTTTTCTTTTAATTATGCCGGAATTCTTTGCAATTGGTGCAGATCTGACAATTTCTTCAGATTCGGAGGACATATTCAATGTATATGACATTGATTTGCACTCTCTTTCACTTATATGAGCACTTGTAATGAATACCTGCAATTAATTCAGACAAAGACAGATTCCAGAGCATGAACACTTGATTTTTATCACAAAAATCTGCATATTAAGCCCGCTGCCCTAAAATTTGAGGCTTTGCTTGCATGCATAGCAAGCGTAAATATTTTTAACTTCACCTGGGCACTCATACCAACATGCAGATAATTAACAAAGCTTAAATCAAGCTCCCCCAACCCTAGGCACCAAACTTTGAAGCTTTACGGCAATGAAAAACATTTCTTTATGCAAAAATCCTCCTCCTTTTGGGTGCCAAAACTGTCCGGGCTGCACTCCTTTGCTAAAAGAATTAATTACATCTTTATTATGGCAGCTCATGCTTATAGAACTCTCAACATTCTATTTTTAATAGTTGCCCCTCCTATTCCTGGCAATTAATTAATAAACAATGATGTTTATTCACCCAAATTGGACGCCTATTTTTGCATGCTGCTGGCTGCCATTAAATAAATTTAATTTATTTATTTTTAGCATGCTACCTTCAGTTCACTTTGGTTTGTCTTCATGCATTGACTTTCCTTCTATTTATGGCGCCAAAATTGGGTGAATAAACATTAATAAATATTATTAAATGCATTGTTATTCACCCAAGGTGGGTCGCACTTTTTGGCATGGCTGATTTTTTTGTTTAAAAGTCAAATTTTAAAGGGATTATTCACCCTGCACTGCAGCTCCAAAAATCCCTTCATCCACTTAAGTTGTTTGACTTCCATAATGAGAATTTTTACTCTGCAAGGCAGGTAAGAAATTCCCATCAATGCCTTAAGTGTTTTTTCTTTATTTTACAATGGGAATTTTCACCTTGCATGGCAGGTAAGAAATTCCCACCTGCCTGCTGCCTCTAATTTTCCCATCACGACTCAAGTGACTTTGCCTTAATGGGAAAAAGTACCCTGCAAGGCAAGTACAAAAATCCCACTTGCTTGCTGCAACTAAAAATCCCACTGCAGCTTAAATCCATCCATTCCCAAAAATGCGACTTGTCTAGAAGAAACTTTTTTGTGCACGACTTTGTCTTTTTAAAGAGAATTTGACTTCCAGAGGTTGATTCCTTCTGGCATGGCGGCCGTAGATGATCTTCAGATACTTCAGGCAAGAAAATAGACTGTACTGGCGAAGGAATTGACTTAGGGGAATTTCACAGAGAAAAAAAACGAGAAAAATAACAAAAATGCAAAATGTTGCCAAAAGTCACAAATAAAGCCCAGGATCCATTCCTGGTGAAAATCCTACTGGTATATGTGAATATTGACATGCAAAACTTCAACATGGTTAAACTGGAGCACAATTTACTTCAAATGGGGCTTAAAATAATGAAATAAAAAATTTTCGCAGACAAAACCTGGCGAAGGGATAAAACGAGTTTCGACATCTGGGTATTTGTCAAAATTGGCTCATATGACTCTCTGGGAATATATTGACGCAATACAGGCATTTTCTAGAAATAAAAACACAAAACGACCCGTTATTTTAAAAGTACGAAATTTTTAACATGGGGTAGTCTTAGATTTCAGGGTGAAATCTGGGGACACCAAAACCCCTGTGTGGAAAATCTTCTCAACTTGGAGAAGGGTTTTCGTCCTTCTATTAGATCTCTTAGAGGGTTTTCGTCCCCAAGAGTGAATCTCTAAGGGTTTTTGTCTTTAGAAGATTATTGATGCAAGCTCAAAGCTCAACATACAAATCAGATTTGATAAAATAGACAAGAGATGATCTCTACAAGCAAGTCCACTTGCTTTTATAGAAGTAATGGGCCAAATGGCCACCCTCAACTCCCAATCATATTTTTCCTCCTTCATTTAATGCTCTTCCCACTTTATTCCATTTCCTAAGGAGGTTGCATTTTCCTTAGGATAAATAAACATTATCAAATGCCTTTTTTTCCCTTTCTAATTTTATTTTATCATTAAGTCTATTATAACTTACCATAAGTGCCTTTATAATATTTCTCCTTTTTTTCCTTTATATGCACTTTATAATAATTTATTATGACTTAATTTCCCCTTGTGTTCATCCCTTAGCTGTTGGGGAGACAAAATGGGCTAGAGGTCTTCGACATGGATTATCTTAGGAAGTGGGACATTTCCGTCCTCCCTTCCCAAAATTGCTTGCCCTCAAGAAATTTCAAACACGTTTGTCCAAGTGCCATGCACAATCTTCGACATGGATTATCTTAGGAAGTAGGACATCATCATTAACAACTGGTAAATCTCTTTTCTCGTGTGTATGCCCTTCAACATAGTCTTCTTGGGACTCCCCCTCAAAACCCTCTTGCAGATCTGTTTTTTCTTCTTCTTCGTTCAAGAGAAACCCCTTTGGGTTTGGCTCCTTGGCGTGTTCTTGTGGTCTAGGGTTTAACCCTAGCATCTTCACCCATACATCGGCTGTCCCTTTGTTGGAGCCATCGAATGTGGAATGTGTCACCTTCCTCACAGGATTTTGAAGATACCTCGGTGGCACACGAGGTCTAGGCTCCTGCCTTGACCTTCCCTTGCTCTATCCCTATGATTTCGGCAAGAAAAATAGCATCACAAATCTCATTCGAAAGAGCCCTATATTCTTCATAGCTGGCTGCAATATTGTGCCCTACTGAATGTCGTGTATCTAACTCTGGAATAAATCCTTCCCCTGGGGGGAAGGTAGGCTGAAAATCCCCAGTTGTAGGATCCATCACGGATTTCAGTGGTTGAAGATTGTTGTTGGCCCTTGAAGAACTTCTTGGATGCATTTTATGGATCAGTTGTGCCATTATATCATCCAACCTCTCTATCGCTTGGGCAAACCTCTCAAACTAGCATCATCAAAATTTATGTTCACCATTTTATATTCTCCTTCATAATGAATACCTTCTAGACTGGGAAGATTGATGCTCTGATACCACTATAATGTCCCTTTCTAGGCTACATCTGAAAAAACAAGGAAATAACACAAACCCTAATTGATAGTAGACTGAATTTTACAACAGCCAACTGAAAATTATGACAACAGTGAACAATAATCTGATTTTTATAATAGCAGCAAGGAAAAAGCAATAGCTGTTCAAAATTGCATCAGTCACACCATCCAAAACATGTAGGGACACTTAGAAACATTTTAGAACCAATGATAATCAAGAAATCAGCCTTGAAACCTCAACTAGAAATTAAATAAATGACAACAAAGAACATTCTTTGAAAGGGGCTAAAAATGAATGATTTGCCCAAAAATGAAGTATAAATGAAGATTCCGGCTGCTAAAAACATGAAGAATGCAATGATGATTGAGTTGAGTGTCGCCGTGCCCTAGGAACAATCTAACTCTTCCCCAAGGTGGGTCGTTGCCCTAGGAGAGGGTTTGAAAATCAATGTAGGATTAAAACCTAGCTGAAAATCTAGAACATCAATCTTCTTGAAGCACTTAGAAAACCCCAAAATGGAGAATCCCAAACAAATTGAAGAGTTTTTGTTGTTCAATCAAGCAAGGAAGGTTTTCATCAATGTTCCAAGCAGTCTCGGGACGGGGGGACAGGTCTCGGAAGGTTTTCCTCAGTGTTCGTTTTTGCCCTTGGGAAGTGGATAGACTCAAAGTTTTCAAATCGAACTAGTTTGGAAAAGGGGACATTGCAAATGTCTTTCAATGTACTACTAAATGCATGAAGACAACATGGGGTCCAAAAAATGTGTTGAATCGGTCACCACTTGTACAACATTTGCGGGCCCAATTTCCTCTATGACATCCTTCGAAATTTGTAATTGGAAGTTTGCATCCTTACTCTTCCCTTGACAATCAATAGCTCTATGTATATAAAAGCCATTTGGAGATGTTACAATGATATTGATGAGTGGTCGATGTGTAATATTCGTCCATTCATCGATGATGATAGAGCAGCCCTCCCTTATCCAAGTTTGCCTCATCTCCTCGATCACAACACTCAACTTAGAATACTCTTTATCAAGGAGGTGAGTGCATAGTTAATGTTCTCTATGAGGGACAAAAAAGGAACCGACAACAAATACATCGTTGAACATTTGTTTGAAATAGGGAGAGAATTGCACATGAAATAGTATGGCATGGGCATTGAAAAATTTGGCAATAGAAGACTACTTCCTGTGATTGCATATTTAAAATCCTTGCAAAACTAGCAACCTCCCTCTTTCCCTCCGACTCTCAACATTCACTTATTTCTTGCCTCGCCCTCCATGTACAATGTAATGTCCCCTTTTCAAACTAGCTCGATTGGAAGATTTTGAGCCCATTCCACTTCTCATGGGCAAGAAAGAAATAAGCAAGGGAAGTAATTATCACGTTTTTCAGTTATTTTCGTGAGCGTTGCTCTCTTCTTTAGTAGTTTTCCATATAAAGTCAGGTCAGTTGGGTTAAGAAGATGAAAAGCCAAAGGAAGATTAGAATAGAAGTATCCATTATGAGGTCGGTCCTATTTGGAAGCATTCTAATTAGTTTTGACACCACAACAAGGTGTAGGAAGGGGTTGCTTGGCTCATTTGTGCATCATCATGTTGTGAATTATATACTTCTCTTTTGGAAATTTGAGCATTGAGCTCTCATTTTCACCATTTGAGGACATAAACCCTCATTTGTTGCATTGGTAGCTTCATCCGGGAATCACTTCAAGCTTCAAAATTTAGAATTTCAGAACAGTCTAAGGCTAGGGCACACATTCCAGTTAGGGCACGTTTTTTTGGGGTTGCCACATTCATTTCCAGCTTGATCTATCCATTTGGAGATTTCAGGATCACTTTTTAGTGGTTTTTCGTGGTGGGAAAAATATGATTCTAGTTTTGTTGGATAATTATTGTTTTTGTGATCATTTTGAGAAATCACTTGCATTTTTTCTCCAAGTATTTATGAAGATATGGAATTTTGAAGTTTCGGCTGTTTTTGAGCAATAATTAATTCTAACAGTTTGTAATTTATGGTCGAAACATTTATTTTGCATGATTTCATCAAGGGTTTCATATTGATGACATATTTTTGAAAATTTGTGTGGGAAAGGCTAAAACTTGAATTTAACCTAGGTCGCTTAGGGTTTGGTGGACCTAAAACAGGTCTCTGCCCTAATTCTTGCACAAAATTAGCTTGTCAAAAAAACCAGTTTTATGACATGTGGCTATCATCATTTCTTGCAATGTTCTATAAGGGCTTTTTGGGAAAATCCAAGGTCCTCAAATTTGAGCCCGAAAGGGACATTACATACAACCTAATCACATCAACCTTCTCAGGTAAGGTTAGTTTTGCACAACGTTTTACCTGCTGTCGACTTTCGCACAAAAGATGAGAGTAAACCCTTGTATAGTTGCACAAATGACATAACCATACTGTAGACCTATGTTGTCGCATTTGGCGAATACTATGAAAAAAATCGAAATTTGGCGAATGCCAAAACTGCCCTACAAAAGTCGTATATATCCGTGATTACAATCGCTTAATTTGTTTTGCTTAGTTATTTAATGTATTCAATGTTCGCCATCACAACAGGACTGTAGTATTTGGTGTTGTAGTGATGGAATAGTCCACACATAGCTATTAATTCCGTGTAGATGTTGATAAGTTTGTGAGGTGAGGAGAAGAAGTCGTGAGATCATGATTTATTTACCCTTAATACTATTTTCTAACCCCAAGCGTGTCGGCCTATCACCCAACGGGCGCTGGGTGCTCACCCAAGGCATGCGCGAGCGCCGAGCCCCTCCTTTATGTGAGCTTTGTGAGAAGGTTCCGCCATTAATGGAGGATGATTTGCAGAAGTAGAAGTACATTCACTTATTTAAAAAGGTAGAAGGTGCAACTAACAGATCCACACATTAATGCATTACAAAAGCTAAATAACATTTGTAAGAAGCATAATAAACTAGATCTGGGCCATGATAAGTCATATAACATGAGGGTTTACACCCATAAAGAAGTTATACAGAACGAACCCACATATATATTGATTTAAAATAGTTCTGGTAGCCACATTACAGTCAAAAGGGTCATCTCAGACCATATACAATAAATGACAGAGACTTAACTCCTATAAGCTTCTCTGATATGAGACCCTAACTATATTTTTCCCATTTTAACCCTTGTTACAGATCCTAGTACCCATACATAGGCTTATGGCATCCCTTACAACCCTCTAGCACTAAGTGCTCTAAACCCTAGCATTACTGTAACACTTTGTTACTCTCCTTCTCTTTCTCTGCATTCTCTATGCATCTATCTCTGTCTCTCTATCTTCTCTCTATCTTCATGTTTCCATCTCTATCTCTGGCCCGACCATTTCTTTATATAAGATCAACACCCACCGCCATGCCTTCTCTAAGCGCAGATCGTGTGCCAAGTGTCGATGTGGTCCTCCATTGGTGAATGCTTATCCCTTTGCAAACCCTCCACTCTCTGTAATGATGTCTTCTGGGAATATTCCCTGTGGGGAATATCCTTTTCTTGACCTCCAAGGTTCTAGGCTGGCACCTTATCCACTCATCACGCCTAGTTGGGTCCTCACATTTTTCCTCAAGTGCCCCTAGAATGCCAAATATGGCTAAGTCCTTTAAACCCATGTTCTTCCTCCCGCACGTGCCCTGGTTTCACTTAAACCCTTCTTAAACCCCTTTGTCCTGTGTGCTTTCCCCTGAGCGCCCTTCTTCTCACTGGTCCTGCGTGCACACGCCCTTTGGTACTTAGCCAATATTTCAGGGCCCAACATCACCCCACACTAAGCGTGTTCTCCATCCTCAGAAACATCTTGCTTCTTCAAAGAATAAAGAATAGTGGAACAGGGACAATCTAAATAAAGAATGAAAGAATAGAAGAATTTGCTACTGTTGTAGGAGGAGTGGGAATTCCTTCTTCACTGTTGCCTCAATCTTTTCCCAGGCATCTACCTCACCCTACGCCTGCTGAAGTAGGTCACCTACTAGAGCGCTCACCTCATCAAAACTGAATTTGTCGCTCTTAGCATTCAGTGTATCTACAATGCCTTCTAGCTGCTTGCTAAGATCATCTAGCACGTCCATTCTATGAGTGACCTGGGGATATAGCTCCTTAAGCCGATTCTTAATCGAACCCCGCAAGGTTTCGATTGCTTCAAACTTTTTCTCAACCTTGGCTAGGATCTTATCACACTCCACCCTATTTCCTTTGTTCTTTTCTTGAAATTCCTTCAGATCCACCTCATGCGTAGCAACCAATATGCTGTTACCCTATCTCTGTCAGCGCAATTTTCATAAACAACCTCAGCCATTTGCGCGGTGGTCTTTACAGTGGCAAGGAGCTTGGAATACCGAGTAACTGTCTCCCCAATCTTCAGTTTTTCTTCCTCCTTCTGGCGCGCCATTGCCTCTTCTACCGATTCCAATGCGAGTGGTCGCCTCTCCATGGTGAGGATGTGGGTCAAGTCTTCCAAGCATTGCATGGTTGACTCATATTTTTTCTCAGGCGGGGCCAGGTCTGGGTGCTTCAAGATTATGGCATCTGAAATAATCTCTATTTTCTTATGGATCTCATGCACCTTTTCCTTTTCCTCCCTTAACTCGTGCCTTAATTGTGTGCTGATCAGCTCCTCCTACTTTAACTCCCTATCTTTTTCAATGATCTCTTCATTTTTCTTTTCAAGCTCTTCCTCCAAGACCCTTATTCTATCATTTCTCCCAAAGAGCCTCGCCTCAACTTCTACTGATACTTTGTTGAGCGCGTTGCAAACTTGCTCATCAGATAGTTGTTGGGAATTCACCAAAGGGTTTACTCCCTTGGCATCTGGTATCTTCATCAATGCCTCATAGTTGACCTTGAATTCAGGCTCATCAACATGGGACTCAAAATCCCAAGACAACATCTTCCTCGTGCATGGGTATGCACCCTCTTCATCGAAAGAAGACCATGCAAGGAGTTGGTTTGAAGGCACGGTACTTTGGAAACGTGCGCACAGTACCTTATTTGGATCATTGATGTAAGTCATTTCTTGTTCCTGTGCCACTACCATACCCTTTCCACCTATACGCACTGCCTTTGGGAAGCTTACTGCCAGGCTGGGATCTCCGCCCATGCTTCCATACTCCTTTCCCACACTTTTGCTTTCCTCTGTCTCCTTTAGTACTTCTTCGGTGTTGCGCTCCACCTCTTGATCCACCAAGTCCTTTATAATTCCTGTTACCTCCCTTTCTGTGGCATCCTCTATCTGCTCCTTAGTCAGGCTTGGAGTCTTTTGATCCTTCATGTTGACTTCTTCACTTCCCCCCTTGCCGTGAGTGCCTCCGTTGTCCTCATCCTTCTCTTCATTTCCCTCCTCCTCTAACTCATGTACATCGTACACAAGATGGTTTTGTGCCTCATTGTGTTTTTCATCATCCTCGTCACCCTTGTTGGCCTCCATGCTCTATGTTTCTTCTGATTCCATATTTTCAGTTACTCTTTGCTTCTTCCTAACTGTTGATTCCAATATAGGAGACTCTTCTTTTTCTTCTTCCCTACGTGACTCCTTTCTTACCAGGTATTCTTCTTTCACAGGGGGATTCTCTTGTTTTGGTGCCTCTTCCTCAGGTGTCTTCTCTTTCTCTTATGTGGGGGACTTCTTCCTCTGTGTATAGGTGCTTGGTTTTGCACCTGACTCCTGCGCCTACAGACTGCGTTGTATGTGTACTTGGTGCCTTTTTCTCAGGGGCCTCCTCTCTCTCCCTTTTCCTTGGTGGACCTTCTTCCTTACGGTGGGGTCTTCTGGGATAGAGACATCATTTTCAATGTAAGCACCCTTCTCATACTTGGTATACCCTTGTTGCGGTCCTCCCAGCAACAGGCAATGTCACTGGCTTCAACATATGTACGTCATGGGAGACATACTTCTCCACATAGGTGTGCTTCTTTGGATATATCAATGTTCTACGCAGCTCATGGTAATCTTGGTCTACCATGCTGAGGTCAAACCTTAGCTTCTTTTCCTCTTTGAATCGATTGACCCCGGCCTGGAAGTATTGTGTTGTGAAGGAGAATGACAATTTGCACCAGGGACCCTTGGCACCATCTTCCAGAGTAAACCTGCCAATACAAAAATGTTGGTACATGGTGAATTCAGCCTCACCTTGTAGTAAAATAGGTAACTGTTCAGGTATTCTCCACTCAGCGCCGAATGTGTCATGCATCCGCTTATACCATTTTTCTAGGCGCGCCTTGTGGGTGGCCATCATGGTGTCACAAGTGTATTTCTCAAATATTTTGGTGGGGGAAGGGTTCTCATCTAGGTACTCCCACACAAATTTATCTGGCCCATCGGGCACTCCAATCTCTGAAAAGACAATGGTAAGGAGGACATTACCAAACATGATCTTTTCTCCATCACGTGCGGCATTGATGATTTCTTCTGCTATGAAATTTGAGAGGTTATAGATGGTCCCCTCCGAGATCTTATGGAAAACGTTCAACCAAGCCTTGTTGATCTGTGTCCATCTCTCCTACCCATTCAACTTTGTGACCAAGCACATGGCCATCCTCATTACCGGGTCAGAAATCATAGAAATGTCAAAGTATCGTGAACCCTTCTTGTAGTCATAAGCTTCAACAGTCTTCTTGATGGCCTCCTTATCATCCAAGTCATCATCAAAAGATTCTACTTCATAGACAAGACCAGTAAACTTAGAAATCAGTTGGGGAGTTATTCGCATCCTCCGTCCTATGAAGTAGAAGTGGTCTTCATGTATGCGTGACATTAACCACTGGTATAGTCGCTCAGGTTTTCTGAAATAGGGAAACTCATAGAGTTGCAATAACCTGGCCTTCTCCATCTTCACCTTTACCTCATCATCGTAGATAGGCATTCCATCTGGTGTCCTCTTATCTGTAGGGTGAACCAGTTCTAATGCCATCTCATTCTCTGTGGTGCTCGTTCGATGGTTGTAGTCACTCACGACCATCTTTCTAACATGAGACACCCATTCTTTTCCAAGCAATACGTCATCTGGATATTGCATCTCCATGTACCATTCTTCATTGAAACTGGTGGAAACAACTTGTTTCCCCTTGCCCTTGCCCTTCTTTGGTGAAACATTTGTTACTTTCCTTGGTGCCATTTCTCCGTCGGGTCACTAAAAGTTCTTCCTTTCCCCTGATCCTGGCTCTGCTCAACTCTGTGGCTCCACTCCTTTGCAAAAATCCCCTCAATCCTGTGCCCTAGTTGCAGAACCCTAACCTGGAAAACCCTTTTTCCACAAGATGACGTAATCACCCATGGGATTCTTCCACACAACCTTCTCTGCTTACGCCTATGTACTTCTTTTTCCACTCTGGTTCGCTGATCAAACTGGCTATGCACGCAAATCTTCACAACCCTTTTTTGCACAAATTTTCTTCAAGGATGCCCTAGTTCACGAGAGCTCTTTGATAACACAAATGCAAGGTAAACAATAATGCACCCGACCTTCTACTTATAGCTTTTGCTTTTTCTCGTAATAAATGCCATGCCACCTACCAACATACTCTTGCAATAAAGGTGACTTTTTCCTACTGCCAACCTTCAACACTTTTACCCCTGCGCCCAATCCTGCGCGAAAACTTCTACAACCTTCTGGCGCGCAAAAACCCTTACTGACCGAAGATCCTTACGCGTGCGCTTTCAGCGCCAAAGGCACTTCTTCTATCTTTATCCTGATTTTTGACATCACCTACCTCATGTTGTTCCTGCACTTCTCACCCTTGTATGTGGTTTTTGTAAAGCCTTCCTGACACCAAACTCCTCATGTTCACCTTTTCCACGCGCGCTCTTCCAAACTATGTGCTTTTGATCCTTTGAATCGGGCCATCAAAACATAGCTTCCAATGCTTGTCACATCACTTCACCCCACACAAAAATAGATGCGCAGTCCTCTGCGCATAGAATTTTTTTGAAATTGTAAGTGGCTACTGATGCACAATGTGCACACAACAAAAAAAGAAAGGGAACAAGTAACGAGAAAGGGAAACACAAAGAAAGGAAAAAGCATTAAGGAAATCCTAGGCTAATTGGCAATACTACCTTATTTACAAACACAAGGAAGACTTATTTATAGTAGGGCTTCAGCCTACTCCCATTGAAATGGCTTGGTAACCATGTTCCATCCAACGCTTGTAACTGGCAAGCACCTGAATCAAGTATATAGGATACAATGTATGGGCCCATCCAATGGACTTTGAATTTCCTAGGATGGCGCAGAAACTTGGAATCATACAATAGAACCATCTGCCCAACCTCAAACTTTTGTTCTTGATGTGTCTATCATGCCATGCCTTCTACCTGGATTTTTCTATCTTTTGACTCCAGCGAGCAATAGCTCACCTCTCATCTAACTACATTAACTTATCAATCCTCTCCTCAAGTGCTTGTTCATTAGCTAATCCTCCTGCGTGTGCTATATGCAGTGATGGTAACATGAATTCAATAGGTAACACCGCTTCTGTGCCAAACACCAATTGAAAAGGTGTGGCCTTATTCAGTCTTTTATAAGTAGTCTGGTATGACCATAACACAACAGAAACTTTATCATCCCAATCTCTTCTTCCTACATCACAAATTTTGGTCAGCATGTGACTCAATATCTTGTTAAATGCCTCAGCGGTTCCATTAGCTTGGGGGTGATAAGGGGTAGTCTTGTGGTGGGCTACCATGAATTCTGCCAACAAAATCCTAACTGTCTCATTCAAGAAATGAGTACCCCTATCACTTGTTAAACTCAGCGGGCATCCATATCTGCTGATTATTTTTCCCACAGGAACCTAGTTATTGTTTCTGCTATGCAATCCCTTGTACCACTACTTCCGTCCACCTTGTTAAGTAATCAGTACAAGTAATGATATAACATGAACCTATTCCTTTGCGCGTCAGGTGAAATCGGTCCTACAAAATCAATGGCCCACTTCTCAAATGGTTTTGTGCTAGCTATCAGTCTCAAGGGCATCTCATCTCTTCTTCCTAGTTTTCCAAGGCACTGGAAATGGTCACAAGCCTTACAAAACTCAATACAATCCTAGTAGATGTTTTCCCACCAAAGCCCTGCTAGAAGGATCTTACACGCAGTTGCATTCCCTACATAGTGTCCTCCTACAATTCCACCATGTGCTTCCTCCATGATTGCAACATGTTCATGCTCTAACACACATTGACGCAAAACCTCATCGTGACCTAGCTTGTATAAGTCTCCACTAATTAACATGTAGGGCATGATGCATATGGCTAATTGCTTCCTTTCCAAAGTCTTCATTCCCTCTGGTGCCACACCCATCTTGAGAAATACAACAATATCTTCCAAGTCAGAGGGTGCGTGCCCCAATCTAAACAGTTGTACATCTGGCATTGTATCCTCAATGCTCTACGCATCCTCCCCTGAGTCAATCCTTGATAAATGGTCATGTCCCAAATTACTCTTACCTGGTTTCACAACAATCGTAAACTCGAATTCTTGAAACAACATGACCCACCAGCATATGTGCCCTTGTAAAATGGGTTTGTTTACTAAGTACTTCAATGCCATGTGGTCCGTGTAGAAAATGAAGGGTGTTTCCAACAGATACTGCCTGAATTTTTGCAGCATGTAGATCATGGACAATGCTTCGTGGTCAGTAGTAGTATAATTCTGTTCTGCTGGGGTTAGCTTTCTACTAGCAAAACACAAGGGGTGGTCAATAACTCCCTCTCCAGGTTGTGCTAAGATTGCCCCAATTGCCATCCTTGAAGCATCAACATGTACATGGAATGGCTTATCCCAAGAAGGAAAGTGTAATATGGGCACAGTGATAAGCTTATTCTTCAATGTATCAAACGCCATCTGTTGTGCCTCTCCCCAGTGAAATGCACTTTTGTGTTTAACAACTCTTCCAATGACATGTGCGACGATCTTGGCATACCCCTTGATAAATTTATGGTAATACCCCGTATGCCCAAGGAATCCACGCACTACGTTCTGGCTGGTAGGTTCCCCTAATCCCACAATAATGGAAACTTTGGCAGGATCCACCAATAAGCCTTCCTTACATATGATATGCCCCAAAAGGGTTCCAAATGGAGTAGCAAAAACACATTTCTTAATGTTGAGGGATATCCTCAACTGCTGACATCTTTCAAACATCAGCCTCAGATTGTCACAATGATCCCTTACTAATCCATATACCATCCAATCATCAAGGTAGACTTGAAGAAACTTATGGATGAAGTCTTGAAATGCCTGCACCACAATGCATGAAAACATAACAGGTACGTTCTTCAGTCCAAAAGGCATGATTATGTAGGCAAAGCTTCCCCATTCAGTGGTAAAAGATGTCTTTTCTTGGTCCTCCTTTGCAATTCTAACTTGATGATATCCTGAGAATATGTCTGTGAAAGAATAGATCTCGCGCCTGGCTACTCCTTCCAGGATCTCCTCAGTGAAGGGGGTTGGAAAAGGGTCAATAACACATACCACATTCAAATCCCTGTAATCAACACAAGATCTTATCCTCCCATCCTTTTAATGCTAATGACCATTAGACTTATCCATCATGATTCCTCAACGACCTCAATGATGCCTGATGTGATCATATTGTCAATCTCCTCCTTGACTTTGACATGAAGATTCAAATTCATTTGATAAGGTCTCTTCCGAATTGGGCACGCACCTTCCTTTAACGTGATTTTCATTTCCCCCAAGGAGTGGTGAACTCCTTTAAGCTCATGGTACCCACATGGAAATAAGTCCTAAAATTTACACAATATATCAATGATCTTTGAAACATCCTTTTCTGTCCAGTAATCTCCAATAGTAGCCTCCTTAGGTTTATTTCGAACCAATGTTAACCTTCTTGGTTTTTGAGAGGTTCATGGTAGGTGCATGCTTTCATCAACACTATCCATAACTTTTGCGCGTACCCATAGTATGGTTAACATCTAGATTTTCCGCCTCTTCACCATCGATCACATAAACCAACTTTCCTTTTTCTTTTTCCATGCATGCGTGCTCAAACTGTATCTCCTTTGATTCTTCCTCATCAAAGCGCGCTTCTAAGCCAGGTTCACCCAATAATTTCAGTATTCAATCCTTTGCCATGGCACTATCTCCCATAGTTAGGTGCTTAACAACCTGCAATGCCCCATCCACCGATGGCTTGGTACTCTGATATTCGAAAGCTTGAAGGAGGTCAGCCGTCAACTCCTACTAGTTTCCTGTCTGACCACACATCTTTGAATGAATGTACCATGCGCACGCAACCTTGTAAGGTGGAGTACAACTTATGCACCCATAAAGAAGGTGCAAGGCTTCCATGTACCTTCCATCCAGGCCTTCTCACATGCTTGGACATGAAACGTGTGGGTTCCTTCCCATGATATATTGAAAATGCTTAGTAGGTGCAGTAGTAGTATAATTCTGTTCCTGGGGTTTTTCTAACTAGAAAACAAAATGGTCAATTCCCTCTCCAGGTTGTGCTAGAAGGATTATCCCAATTCATTCTTTGAACATCCATGTACATGGAATAGTTTATTCCAAGAAGGAAAGCGAAATATGGGTGCCTTCCTGCTTCTCCCTTACATTCTTAAATGTATCTCCTTTATGCCATTCTGTTGTCCTTCCTCAGTGAAATATCTACTTTCTTTCCTATCATGCAACTCCTTATGCGCACGATCTTGGCATGCAACCCTTGCCTCCTAAATTTCTGGTAAGTACCTCATATACCAAGGAATAACCATGCCTTGCACTCTCCTCTTGGTAGGTTTCCCCAATCCCACAATATGACAACTTTGTGATCCACCAGTAGCCAAGCCTTTTTATAATTGATATGCCCCAAATAGTCTATTCCAAATTAGTTGAAAACACATTTGAAGATACTTGAGGGCCTATGTCAAGTTTGATCTAGTTTCAAACATCAACCTTAATTTACAACCCTTACTTCCATATACTATCCAATTGATCAAGGTATAATTGAAGAAACTTATGTATTGAAGTCCTGAAATGCCTGCACCACAATACCAGTCATAACAAGCCATTCTTCTAATCTCAATACATGACATCTAGGAAAACTTCACCCATTCATTGGTGAAAGATGTTTCTTGGTATTCCTTTGTAATTCTAACTGATGATATCCTGAAAATCAGACATGAAAGAATAGATCTCACGCCCAGATACTCCTTCAAGGATCTCTATCAATTTGAAATAGGGTTGGAAAAGGGTCAATAACACATACCACATTCAAATCCCTGAGTCAACATAAATTCTTATCATCCCATCTTCTTCCTTGTTGATGACCATTAAACTTATCCATTCTGATTCCTCAACAAAATGATTCCTGATGCGATCATTTTGTCAATCTCCTCCTTGACCAGATGCAAAGATGGTGGATTCATTTGATAAGGTCTCTTTCGAATGAAGGTGCACACCTTCCTTTAACTTGATTTTAATTTCCCCCAAGGATTGGTGAACTCATTTAAGCTCATGGTACCCATGGTGGAAACAAATCCTGAAACTTCAGCAATAAGATCAATGATCTTTGAAACCTCCTTTTCTGACCACATAATCTCTAATAGTAGCCTCTTTAGGTTTGGCCTCTGAACCAATGTTAACCTTCTGTATTTTCAGGGGTTCATGTTGTGCAAAATTTTCTCATCAGCAATTTCCATAAATTCCGTGTACCCATAGTATGGTTAACATCTAATTTCGCAACTTCTTCACCATTGATCACATAGATCAACTATCCTTTCTCTTTTTCCATGTAGGCACGCTCAAATATGTATCTCCTTGGTTATTCCTATCAAAGCGTGCTTTAAGCTTCAGGTTCACCCAATAATTCTAGTATCCTATCCTAGCCCACTATCTCCCATAGTTAGGTGCTTAACAACCTGTAATGCCTCATCCACCAATGGCTTGGTACTTTGATATTCAAAATCTTGAAGGAGGTCAAAGTCAACTCCTACCATTTTCCTGTCTGATCGGCACCTTTGAGTGAATGTACCATGAACTTGGGTAACCTTGTAAGGTGAGTTACATCTTTTGCACCCATAAAGAAGGTCTCAAATCTTCCCGCCTTCCACACGGCCTTCTCACATGCTTGGCCATGAAACGAGGCATGTTCCTTCCCATTATAGTCTTGTATGATAGTAGGTGCATTGCTCTGGGAAAACCTAACAGAGAACGCGATTCCCACTTTGTGCCACTCTAGAAGGTTATCATGATGGGTCACCCACCAATGTGTTGCAATCTTGAGAAAGGTATAGCTAAGCATCCTTCTTCTTTCGATCTCACATCTCCATTGGGTCTCCATTTCTCATAGGAAAACATTAGGGTTGGCTCCTCTAGAATAACTTGGCAACTTCTTTCCTCCTAGGTGCTTGACTGAGCACACCTTTGTTACTCTCATCATAGAGCCTCTTAACTACCTTCCAACTAACTCATATGTCCCGTGTGCCCAATTGTCACATGCCACACTAGTTGTATCACTTATAGATTGAGCATCTTCCCACTGAATAATGCCCTCCTTTGTTGGTTGCACAACTTCAGGGTCCTGGATAGTGCACACATAAATTTTGTCTAGGTCTTCTTCTCCTAAAGGCTCAATATAGGGTGCTAAATTCCCATCTGTCAAAGGAATGATAACATGTTCCTCTTTGTTCTCAAAACTTATATACCCCTTATTGAAACATAAGTCAACATTTTTCTTATAGCACCAGGGGCACCCAAGTAATGCTGGAAAGTTGTCTGCCTCAGCAAGTGCTAAGACTTCGAAGTCTCCAGTGAATTTCACCCCTTGGATAGTGATAACAACATCCTTTAAAACACCAATGGGCATTGCCTTTGTCTTATTGGCCATATACAACACATTTGAAGATGGTTATAATGGGGGCCTTCCCATTTGATTCCAGGTGTCTAGGGTGAGAACATTGACTTCCATGCCCATGTCAATCAAAATATTGCTTAGGAGCCATCCATCAACAACTGCATTCAAGGTAATCTCCTTATCATAGTCGAGGCTGTGGGGAGGAAGGTTAACATGCAAAACCTACCTCTCTCGCTTTACTCCTACGCTTGTTATCTTATCCCTTAACCATTCTCCTAATAGAGGAATGATATTCTCTTGCCTCAACATCTTACATACCTCTATGACATCATCTATATCTGAATGAGGAACCTCAACGCTTTTCTTTTGCCCCAACTTCCTAGATTGCTCCTTTAGACATTGAATTTCCCCTTGAAGACTCCTAATTATGTCCATGGTCTCTTGATAGACTTCCTTCTTATGGGTAGGGTCTGGATACTTCCCATACACCACCTCTTCTCTTGTAATCAGTGGTCTCTGCTTTGGTATTTCCCTGTGTGCAACCTCATCTCACATCGTCACCAGTATAGGTTCTAATTCTGACTCAAACTGCCACCCTTGGCATCCATTGTGAGTAAATTTCTTCATGCTTACCATCCGTGGTGCCCTTTTCTTTCCGGTGTTGTTGGCTCATATGTTCAAATAGCTCTGGGCACTCCTCATACTTGTGCTTCTTTCCACATCAAGAGCACTGTAGTAGGTTAGGACATTCGCGCTTGTAATGCTCTGTGGACCCACAATTATAACAAGTTCCGCGAGGGAATTCACCTCTTTCCACCTCATGATTACCCAAACCTCTAAATCCTCCGTGAAATCCTCTTCCATGAGCTCCTCCATCCATGCATCCTTCATAGTGATGACCATCATCCTTGGAATTTTTTGCAATGCTGGTCTGGTGCACACCAATATCAATGGCATCATGTATCTAGTCAATCAATCTACAATCCTTGGTGTCATGAGTAGTAGAGGTGCAAATCTTGCAATAACAAGACACATTCTTACGGATCACATGTTGTAGTAGTGGACACCTACTTGCATCATGATCTCCATGGAAAATCTCACAGTCTACTATCATGACGTGTACCAATCTCTGAGGAAAACTATCCTTTGTATGCCCCTCTACCTCACAATCCATGCACCATAGGCCACTGCGAGTCTCATGGGCTGAGTTCGTAGATAAATTCTCCAGCTTGTTTTTCCATTGTAGCAATATGAGCTTCAAGAAAAGGACTAACACCAGTATCCATGCTTCCTATAGCCTCAGCGTGCAGGGAAACCTCCAAGGCCTCGTGTGGGTCTGTGAAAGTCTTATGTGATAGTGCTCTCCTAAAAGGTGTTATTAATCCTCCAACAAACCATTGAGCATGCTGAGAAGGATGAATATCATAAGACAATTTTGATAAGAGAGTCTTAAAACATGCATCATACTCCCGCACACTCTCTGTCATACCTTGTTGAATCTCCTTTAGTGTGCTAATGCTCTTCTATTCAAACTCAGGAATATGGAATTCAGCTAAGAAGGCATTACACAGTGCATGGTATAATCTACTACTGTCTGGTGGGGGTCATACTTCCGGTACCAACTATGCACATGCCCTTATAACGTTATTACAAACTGACTTGCCTTCCATTTCGGGGTAGTGATCCCCTTCACACACCATAGCAACTCACATTTGTGTACATGTTCTACAACATCCTCAACACCTTTTTAATCTGGTAGATGCAAAGACATTTCAAAAAATACTTGCTGAGGTGGTTGAGGCCCTTGTCTGCCTGATCCAGAACCTTGATTCCCTCTGGTGTTGCCTCCACCACCAGATCCACTAGATCCACCAACACCTATCCCTCCTGACCCACTAGATCCTCTAGATCCGCTAGGTCCACCAGGTCCACTAGTTCCTATTCCACCTGACCCACCAGATCCACCTCCGTAGCTGACAAGGGTCCTGAAGTGGTCACGCCTTGTGTCCCCACTGTCACGCTAAACTGCGTGCCAACAGTTTGTGATATTGCACCGCTACTAGATGTGTGTCCCACGCCACTTCCAGACGTGATACCCAAGCTTTGTGTACCCGAACTTTGCCCAAATGTCACTCCAGACAATATACCTCCAAACACATGAAATGATTGTGCAGCCATAGATGTGCCAAATGTGTTGGCTAGATTTTCTGCATAGCTGAAAACCTAGGCAGCCATGAGATAAATCTCCCTCATTTACCGATGAGGCTCCCATGTAAGATTTTGTCAGTTATATTTTCTAGTATCTATCTGTTGGTATTACTTTAACTATGTAGCTCATGAACCATAGCTAGACAGTTTTGCAGCAAGTAAGCAGCTGTAAGAGAAAAGAAATATTTGCAGAAGAGGAAAATAATAGGAAACGGGAAGAAAGGAGAGAAGATGTGCAACCCAATCAATAGTTTACAGAGTTGATCGCATGCACATAGATTAAAACAAATAGATAATGAAATACAAAATTCAAAGCAAAGGAAACTTTCAGATCTAGATCTAGAATAACACAAAGTTTATGAATAGATCTAGAAATAAATACGAGACAAATGCACCGTTGACACAAAGTTCTCCGGAAATCTCTTCTCTATTCCTCTGCTTGCAGAAAGCTATCAAGGGTTTCAGCTCAAAGTCTGGAACACAAGAATGCTGATTACAAATTCTGATTCTTTAACCCGTAGGTTCTTCCTCTATTTATAGTGTATAAGGGTAATTACAAATAGGAAGCTTTAAATGAATTCCCGCATGCGGAAGCTATGAAAAGGGAAACAACTGGCAATCTTCCTCCTGGAATTCCTCTTTGCATGACATGCATGATTTATAACTGAAAAATAGAACCTTCTATTTTGCATGTCTGCCACCTATTTCCAAGTAATTGACTTCTTCAAGTAACGGCTTTTAAACCAATCACTTAAGTTTTATAATTTAATTGATTGCTCAATTACTTTGTCGGAGAAAATAAAAGAAAGAGGAAAAGAAATAAGAAGAAAGCTGCAACCCTCCCAGTCTTGTTCTCCTTCCATACTCTGCATGTTGATCCAACCTGTATTGTACTTCTTGCTTCATCTATTTTAGCAATGAATGATCTAAATGATATCTCTGTCGTGGATCTGAGATACTCCCATATGCTGTTGAATTCTTTCCTTTGAATCTCACGAAATTGGATCTAGAAGCAGCTGACTGTGACTTGCTTGTGGGTGCTACCTATGACCTGTCTTCCCCTTTTATCCTTGAAGGTTTTGCAATTCTTCAGTACATGCACTAGTGCAATGTTTGCCGTAAATAATTCAGACAAAACTCATCATTTTTATTTTTAATTGCATATGAGCAATTTTAAATTCTGGAAAGCACTTCTGGGTGAAGGCAAATACAAGTAAATTCAATGAAGGCTTCAACTGGAAGATTGGGAGCACATGCACAAGATCCTGGAAGGAATTTTCCATGCACTAACTTCTACACGGGCTGCGTTAGAAACAAGAGGATGAATTTTTGCCGGAAGCCTTTGCAATTATGAGATCTGGATCTGTCAATTAAATCGGTGATAGGTTCAGGGCCTATGTCTGTATCATTGACTTCAACAAATCTGGAAGCTATGCATGATTCTGCTGATCCTTTTCTTTCATCATGCTTCATCATGGCTGGAACAATCTTTGTCTGAGCTCTTTTTCTTTTAATTCTGTCGGAATCCCTTGCAATTGGATCAATTTGTGCAGATCTGACAATTTCTTCTGATTTGGAAGATATATTCAATGTACCTGACATTGATTTGAGCACCTGTGATGAATACCTGCAATTTATTCAGACAAAGATGGAGTCCATGGCATGAATACTTGATTTTTATCACCAAAATCTGCATATAAAGCCTGCTGCCCTAAAATTTGAGGTTTTGCTTGCATGCAAAGCAAACAAAAATATTATTTAATTCACCAAAGCACATATACCAACATGCAGATGCTCAGAATGACCAAAATTAGGCTATTCCAACCCTAGGCGCCAAAACTGGAAGCTTCCCGACAGTGGAAAATAAACTTTAATGCAAAATCCTCCTTTTGGCGCCAAAACCTGTCTGGGCTGCAATCCTCATCAAAAAGAATTAATTGCTTCTTTATTATGGCAGCCCATGCTTATATAATCCTCAACATACTATTTTTAATAATTGTCCTTCCTATTTCTGGCAATTTAATTAATAAACAATCATGTTTATTCACCCAAATTGGGCGCCCAATTATGCATGCTGCTGGTTGCTTTTTAAATAATTTATTTTATTTATTTTTAGCATGCATCCTTGACTTCTCCTTAGCTCTTCCACTTGCATTGACTTTCCTTCTATTTATGGCGCCAAAATTGGGTGAATAAACCATTAATAAATATTATTAAATGCATTGTTATTCACCCAAGGTGGGTCGCATTTTTTAGCAAGGGTAATTTCCAAAAATAGGAAGTCAACTTTGATGGGAATTTCTACCCTGCACTGCAGCTCCAAAAATCCCCTCCTCTTTCATCATGGGAAAATTTACCTAAGTTGCTTTTTGACTTTTATAATGAGAATTTTTACCCTGCAAGGTAGGTAAGAAATTCCCGATTTGACTTTGCATAATGACTTTTACTTCATGGGAAAAAGTACCCTTAAGAAATTCCCGCCTGCCTGCCACTGCCAAAATTCCCACTGGCAGCTTAAAAGGTAACTTGAAATGGCCTCCTTTGATAAAGTGCAACTTGCATGGGTGCTTTGGTGGGAAAAGTTAGCTTGCCAGGCAGGAAAAAAATTCCCATCGATGCTTTAAGTGATTTTTCTTTATTTTATAATGGGAATTTTCACCCTGCAAGGCAGGTAAGAAATTCCTGCCTGCCTGCCGCCTCTAATTTTCCCATCGCAGCTTAAGTGACTTTGACTTCATGGGAAAAAGTACCCTGCAAGGCAGGTAAGAAATTCCCGCCTGCTTGCCACTACCAAAAATCCCATTGCAACTTACACTCATTAATTCCAGAAAATGCGACTTGCCTGGGAGAGGCTTTTTGTGCATGACTTCATCTTTTTTGGTCAGAAGCTTGCATTTTGAGGCTGATTCCTTCTGGTGCTGTGTCGGTAGATGATCTCCAGATGCTTCAGGCATTAAACAGACTATACTGGCGAAAGAATTGACCTAGGGGAATTTCACAGAGAAACTGCAGAAAACCGGAGAAAAACGCAAAAGAAATAAATAAAAGCGAAAAACGTTGCCAGAAGTCACAGACAATGCCCTGAATTCATTCCTGGTGAAAACCCTATTGAGATGAGTGAATACTGGCATGCAAAACTTCAACAGGATTCAACCGGAGCACAATTTACTTCAAACGGGGCATTATTTATTTAATAAATAATTAAATAAAAATTTCCCGCAGACAAAACTTGGTGGAGGGATAAAATGAGTTTTGGCATCTGGGTATTTGTCGAAATTGGCTCATATGATTCACTGGGAATATCCTAACATAATACAGACATCTTCTGGCAATAAAAACACAAAAGACCCGTTATTTTAAAAGAACGATTTCTTTTTTAAATGGGTAGTTCCAGATTTTAGGGTGAAATCTGGGGACACCAAAATGAAAAGTTATATCTCTTAGGTGTTGATTGGTTACTTCCACCAATATCATCTGGGTTAGTAATACTTATCTTTGGATTTGGAAAACTAAGCACCAGGGGTTGGTCACCACGTGGATTCAGATGCACGCTGACGACTCTCCTTTCTCCAAGTGATGAGCTCTCATCAGAAGTTGAAGGGGTCTCTCTCCCGCGCTTGCCTAGATGGGGTAGCACAGACTGCTCAGGCTCCACGTCCTCCGCTTGAACCTCAATTCCTTCCCGCAACGTCTGCCTCCATAAATCCATCGCTCTTGCAACTTTGCGTTGTCTATTAACTCCCTTTCATGAGCTTCATTATACTTGAGTCGTCTCTCTTCCCTCTCTTTTTCAGCCGCAAAGTTTGCCATCTTCCTCCACCCTAGCTTCCTCGCCCAACACTCAGAAGAAGCTTAGCCGGGCATAGGAAATGCTTCCAAACTCGGTGTAATGATCAGGATCTTTATAGCTAAAGGGATAACACGCAAGAATGATCCTCTTGGCTCCCTCAAGAACTCAAACTCAACAATCTCTGGACAGGAATACATAGAAATTGTGTTCTCCAAGGTGTAACTCGTCAACTCTCTACTCCACCAATGATCAACAACATGTGTTCAAGTTAGATCAGCATCATGCAGCCTCTGATACTCCTCTTGGGTTCATACTCAAGGTCTATAGTACCGGCTTGATCTAGATGTCTACGCCGAAAGCCATTCATACAACTCCATTGGAAAACAACAAAAGAAGGTCTCATACAACTTATGATATAGATGTTCTTCTATCCATTTATGTGCGTCAAACTCAGGTCCATCTCTAAATCTCTGAGCAAACTCATCCTCCGTGCTTTTAAGCCATGCTTTGATACTGTCCAAGGTCAAATGCTCTGTCATCACGCACCATTCTCACAACTTCGAAAAGAGGTCCCAGCAACAGAACCAAGATGTAGTCATTTATTTACTTTTAATACTTTTTCTAACCCCAAGTGCGCCAGCCTATCACCCAACGGGAGTTGGGCGCTCACTCGAGGCACGCGCGGGTGCCAAGCCCCTCTTTTATGTGAGCTTTGTGAGAAGGTTCCGCCATTAATGGAGGATGGTTTGCAGAAGTAGAAGTACATTCACTTATTTAACAAGGTAGAAGGTGCAACTAACAGATCCACACATTAATGCGTTACAAAAGCTAAATAACATTTGTAAGAAGCATAATAAACTAGATCTGGGCCATGATAAGTCATATAACACGAGGGTTTACACCCATAAAGAAGTTATACAGAATGAACCCACATATATATTGATTTAAAATAGTTTTGGTAGCCACATTACAGTCAAAAGGGTCATCTCAGACCATATACATAAAATGATAGAGACTTAACTCCTGTAAGCTTCTCTGATATGAGATCCTAACCATACTTTTCCTTGCTCTAACCCTTGTTACAGATCCCAGTACCCATGCATATGCTTATGGCACCCCTTACAACCCTTGGCACTAAGTGCGCTAAACCCTAGCATTACTGCAGCAGTTCGTCACTCTCCTCTTTCTCTGCATTCTGTGTGTGTCTGTCTCTACCTTCTCTCTATCTCCCATTTCTTTGTCTTCGTTTCTCATCTCTGTCTTTGACCCGAGCATTTTTTTATATAAGATCAACACCCACTGCCATGCCTTCTCTAAGCGCAGATCGCTTGTCAAGTGTCGATGTGGTCCTCCGTTGGTGAATGCTTATCCCTTTGCAAACCCTCCACTCTCTGTAATGATGTCTTCTGGGAATATTCCCTGTGGGGAATATCCTTTTCTTGACCTCTAAGGTTCTAGGCTGGCACCTTATCCACTCATCACGCCTAGTCGGGTCCTCACGTTTTTCCTCAAGTGCCCCTATAACGCCAAATATGACCAAGTCCTTTAAACCCGTGTTCTTCCTCCCGCGCGCGCCGCCCTGGTTTCACTTAAACCCTTCTTAAACCCCTTTGTCCTGCACGCTTTCCCTTGAGCGCCCTTCTTCTTACTAGTCCTGTGTGCACGCGCCCTTTGGTACTTAGCCAATATTTCATGGCCCAACATGTGTGTGTGTGTGTGTGTGTGTGTGTATTATATATTTTTAATTTAATTTTAGCCAATTATTGATTGTAAATTTGTTTTTGACAATGATTACTTGTATGAAATGTCAAATTATTTAAATTTGTTTTAGTCGAATTTAGTCATGAATTCTATCTATGGCTGATTTTTTTGGAACCGAATTTTTAGGAATTTTATCCTTCACGAATTCGAATGCGGCAACTTAGCTATAGACCCCTCTCTCATTTATTTTTTCTTGTCCTTGTGTATGGCTGTTGCAAATTGTGAATCTGCTCACCATCACTACCCTCTTTGCTGCTCATTGTTGTTTTGTTGAAAACTCAAAACACATTTGTAAGTGCAATCATAGAACAAAAAACAGACCTCCCCAAGTGTTTGAAACTTTGAAAAAAACACACCAAGGAATTTGTAAAAATGAAGATTGGATATTAAACTTACCTCGAATGATGTATTTCAATGCTCTTTTGCCTTCTACTCATTATTGTTCTGTAATGTTCCTTTCTAGGGCTGAAATTGGAAAACAAAGAAATAACACAAACCCAAATGAGAGTAATCTGATTTTATGACAACATATTTGGAAATATAAGAAACCCTAGCAGCGAATTGTATATACACTTTTAGGGCATCAAACACCTTTGAAACTAGCTGAAAATGGATGTATAAATTCTCCCAAACATTCTATTTAACCAATGGAATAAATATCAAGCAGAAGTACTCCAAAACATATGCAAATTATGAAGTTCTACCTAGCTGTAATTAAATTAATGACAACAAAAATACAACTCACAATAATGGTCGGAAAAGGAGATCCAATCCCCAAAAAATATCATGAAAGTGTGAAATTAGCCTCTAAAATTATGGGGAAGATGAATATTCCAATTGCCAAGATGTGCCCTAGAAGGCACCCAACTCCAAGCAAGTAGCTACCCGAGGAGAGTGTCCAAAGCTGATGCAGAAAACTTAGTAGCTCTTTTGGAGTCTTCTCCTATCAAACCCTAGTTGTAAACCAACAACATCACTTTCCTAGGAACTACCAATTGAAGATTTCTGTTCTTTAATTTGAACAAGGGTGGGTTTCATCCTTGTATGCTACACTAAAGGATTTTCACCCCTTAGTGGAAGGATTTGAGCAATCAGCCCAAAAACCATGCAAGTATAATTTTAATGATAAGATAGATGCCCAAAATGAGTTCAAGCAACCCCTTTTATACCCTTTTGGTGGTGCCAAAACCAATAAGGGAGTCTTCCCTCATGACCGAACTCATAAGGATGGTTGCTTTTAACTTTATCTTTGGCTTTTCACCTCTTCAACCCAACCAACCTGACTTATTGTTCTTGGTTGGTTCTTTCTTGCCAAAAACTTTCCCTTCCTAGTAATGATCTCTTCCCTCGACTATCCAATTGTTCTCTTATTTGTTGTTTTTCTTAGTATTAAAGGTCATAATCCACTTCTTAGTTTAGACACGGTTGGATTATTTGTTTGTTTGTTGTCTTGGATTTTAATTCTTCTTTGTTGTTCTCTTTTATTTGTTGTTGTCAATCCCCAAACAATACACATCCTTGGTGTACCTCTTGACACTGGGGATAAGGCATATTGTTAGTAAGTTTTTAACTCAAAATTCATAAATCTCTTCAATGAGGTCTTTCCCTTTCTTTGTCTTCCTCTTCCTTCTTCATGTGCTCCTCATACTACTAGTGGATATTTTCACACTCTACCTCTCATTGTAGTGAGTGAGATAGGCTAGCAGATGGATGTGCAGGTGCTTGACATACTCGTTCCACACCAAGCTGGTGGAAACTGTTTTGAGGAGTTCATGTTTTGAAATTCCTTCAAGGTCAAGTCATTTTTGGCCAAGACCTAGATCAAATTGAGGTATGTCACCAATTCTTCCTCCTTTCTATAAGCTTTTCTCATGTTTGTGGACAACTATGAGAAAATAAGGCTTTTACTGACTCGTGATTCTCACGAACAAGTGATCGATTCGTAATTGGAAAGAACTAAAAGTGTAGGTTGAAAACTTAAACTCAACAATAATAACATAAATCATTCACATTCAATGGAACACAATAGAGTACATTGCACATAAAACAATCACATCACACATAGAGGAACAGTATGGCAAATAAAGCCCTTTCCCTTATTTGCATTAGAAAGGTCAGGCTTGACTTCACATAACGTTCTAGCAATGACGCATTGGATTGATATGCATAACACGGTCCCTGTAGAAATCTATATTACAATTCGCCATTGAGTAGGTGCGACAGTTTGTATAAACCACCGTCAGAAACTACCCACTCAGTGAAAACTTCATCCTATAATTCAGAAGTACTCCTTGATCCACTCCGACAGTGGCAAAAATATTCATCAAACAATAAGTACGCAATTACTTTGATTTACTAAAATTTCCTAGTAAAGATGAGCTGAAAAAAATGAGATACGTAAGGAGGGAATTGTAGACATTGTTAGGGAAGGAGATAATGTAATTTTCTATTTGGCATAGGATAGCTTAGAGAAATGCAGTGTGTTCATTTTCACCCTTATCTAATTCTTATACCTATAGCAAACCACTCTCTGCCGTGAGATTGAGCAGTGATAAATTGATTTTCTTTTAAATTGTCAATAATTGATCGAGTTTCTCCATTTTTCTTCGAGATTTTTTAATAGATGATTCACATTGATTCTCGATTCTCTGCCCATTTTTTGCTGTTTCAACAATATTCAAGGCTGTCAAATAGCATTCATCACCATTAGTACTAGTCTTTTGTGATAGTCATTTTCAGTCCCAACTCTTTATATTATTGTCTTGCTGTATCATGTCATGTTTTATATTTTCTACTTTATCATTATTTTTAAATCAGTACATTACTCATTTCCAATTTTTTTTTATTATGTTTTCACCTTTCTTTAAACTGCAGCTAATGTCGAAGTTATTAATTTTCTTGTATATTTCTTTATTAACCTTTCTTTGTTTAATTTTTTTATGTATTTTAATTTCCTTATAACTTCAATTATGGATTTATCTACATGAAAAAAAAGAAGAAAAATTAAACTAAAATTTGAAAAGCAGCTGAAACATTAAATTAGCAAACACTTAAAAAAGATTACTTGAATAATGACCAAGGAAAGCAGATTAATTTTTTTCTTGAAGATGAGGTTGCTAAAAACTGGAACAAGGGTAAACCATGAGTACATACTACATAGTACATACCATGATAGAGGTGTTCAATTAAAATTAATTTCACGCAAAGTTTAAAAAATAAAATTTAACGTTTAATCTTCTGAATTAGACCTATATTCTTGGGGCCCCAGATTGGGATGGGTCTCCAGGATTCTATGGAGAGGGTTCAAACTGTCTACTGAATGGTTGATACTTTTGTCGTTGGCTATTCCTGACCAAGATGTTGGTCCTGGTATTTATCCTTGATCTTCACCAGCCTAGTTTTGTTTAGGGGTTTTCCCCACACGTGGCTATTTGTTCTCGCATTTGCACCATATTTTTGGGATTTAATTGTTTGGGGTTTACACTATCTAGTTGTGTGTATATTGTTTACTACTTAGTGCTCAGTAACTTTCCGGAACCGAGTACTGTCATGCTGTCCCTTTTTTATAGTAAAATGATAGTTGCTGTTATTCATGTTTCTTTAGTGCTTTGCACTCAATTAATGTTTTTGTAATCTAGGGTACCATCAACATACTTTTGGTCATATGTAGACATTGAGTAATTTATCTTTGTTTCTGTTGTAACTTCTTTTTTATCCATAATTCTATCCCAAAGTTTAATGATCTCAAAATAAACCATTTTTATGGACTTTTGCTGTGACTGCATCATGGCCTGTGCATCTCTCTTGATCGTTGTAAAATTTGATTCAACATTCAAAATAGTAATCTCTCAGAACTTAAATAAAATTTCTTTCTTTCTATTGTCATTGAAATTTGAATTTACTCTTAAGAGTCCATTGATCTACTTTGGACATTTGTGGGCATTATTAAAATCTCTTTCATCATAACTTTGAACTTGCAAATATAATAGCATAATCCGTATTTCCGTTAACTTAATTAGCTGAAACTACTCCACAGAAAAATTAATGAACTGAGTTTGAAAATATCAAATTCCTGATAGCTAGCATCACATTCTTCTAATCTTATGAATTGGGTATATCCATTTTCAGTAACTTCTCCAATAATAAAGAATTTTGGCTTAGCCCTTGATGAACCGTAATATCCAGTTTGCATGGAAAAGTGGTTTCTTTCAAATTTGAATGGAGATTTCTTATTACCTTTTCTTTTTCTGTATCACAACTCATCCTTCAAAATAATGTACACTGATTTTTTGCCAATAAAACAGAATATAAAAGCTGGTGAAGAAACCTTTTGTAACAAATGAGTCAACTTTGAGAACTCTCCATTAGCTGACACCTTTATTTGAAGCCCAAGAAAAGTGTCTTAACTATGGATCCAAATTTTGAACACAATTTCAGCCATGAAAGCATACCATGAATGGAGTTCGATGCAATCTGGATTTGAATTCTAAATTCAAGAACATTTTCAAATAACAATGTCATCTGAATTTGACGACTTAGCCAACTCAATATCCTCTGATATTGGGATAATGTTGTTGAGAATGAATCTACCTTATCTATCAATTTTAGCAACCCAATATTAGTTTGGCATCTAAGGGATTCATCCTGCCAACAACATTGGAAATTAGTGTAGGCAGAAAGAAAGAAATTATATTAATGTCCATGAACGACCAAAAGTAGGTCAATAGGACATGATATTACATCCAGTTACAATACAAAGTGCCAGGGTAAAAGAACCTTAGAACAGAAAACTAACCAAGTAAAAATGAACTGAAGTACTAAAAATAAATGAGCGGTGTAAACCCATGAAATAAATCCGAAATCCATGTGGTTAACATACCAATACAATAGCCATGTGGTGGAAGCAAGACCCCCTAAAGCGCGTGGTCTGATGAAATTCATAAAGACTGGAAGCGAGTCCTGCCATACTTCTCTGTCAAAAAGCTAACCAAGTAAAAAAAAACTGAAGTACTAAAAATAAACAAGGGTTGTCAACCAAAAGTAATAAAACCCAAATCCACGTGGTTAACATACCAATACAAAGAGCTATGTGGTGGAAGCAAGTTTCCCCAAAGAGCATGGTTTGATGAAATTTGTAAATACTTGAAGTGAGTTCCATTATACATCTCTGTCAAGATTCGAGTCGTAACTTTAATATGATTTATTTCAGTGCTATTAAGTTAATGATTCAAGCATTTTGATTTTAGAATAGCTAAGGGTTATGTGTCTATTCCCTAGATTTTGTATTCATATTAAAGAATAATTTCTATTTGCAAGAGTCAGGAATTTAACCAAGGATGTTGAATGTGATTTTGGATAGGAAATCTATGGATACGTACAAATTTCTGTATCTCCATAATTTTGTTTAATGCAATCACAAGTTCCTTTTTTTTGTAACAGCAAGAGGATGGATATTTGCTGGATTCCAAGATACCATTACTGCCTAGTAAATCACAAAAGGAGGGCCTTGAAGAGAAACATACATATTTACTAGTAGTCATAGAAGCTCAAAAGAGAGACGAATTTAGCAGGACTGAAGTTGACAAAGAGACTGGAGTACAACTTGGTGCTATTGAATCCGTTTCACCTTGTTGCAACTTTATACAAGCAGTATTTGTAATGCCCCTTTCCATGCTGAATCTTAACACTAAAGGAACTTGCTCAAATCCAAATATTAAACTGAAGCAAAACTAAAATTAAATTCTCAAACCCTAGCAGTAGGCTGTAAACATATTTTTTATAATAGAAATCAGCCACAAACTTGTTGGAAATAATATAGAAACCCTTCAAAATATTATTCTTCAAAGCCGGAATGAATTGCAAAGAAAAAAGTACTGGAGATAATATCAGCTGGAAATTAATTATCAACAACAAATACTTTTTACAAATATGGCCGGAAATGAAGTATTCCAAGCCCAAACTCATGTACAAATGAAGATTCCAGCTGCTGAAAATAGGAGGAACACAATGATGATTGAATTTGAAGTAGTTGTGCCCTAGAACACTCCAAACTCCACCTTAGGGCAGGTCACCATCCTAGGAGAGGGTTTGAAATTGCCTAAACAACTAGTTTGAAACCCTTGCAAGCTCAAACACGGACATGTGTGGCTGTCCCACTCTCAAAACCATGCAAATTTAACCTGTCCTAGTTGTGAACGATGCTCTAGCGTTGATAAATCTAATTGTAGCACAAGTGTGACCTATATACAAGATCACCAATGAAAATGTGAGGGTTTCCGTCTTCAAATTTAAGTACTACTGAGTGATTTCGTCCTCAATAGACCTCTATGTAGGGTTTCCGTCCTCAATGAATGAGAGAGAGAGCAAAACGTGCTCCAACTCTAAGAGAATAAATTCCAAAGCATACATAAACATCTTCCAAGCTAAGCGACCCCTTTACAGCTAGAGGTGGCGCCAAAAACCAAATAGAATCCTCCTAAAGAGGACCGACCCCCTCCTTGGGGACGAAAATATTGCAACGACATAGGTGGAATCGACAAACCTAAAATATGATCATCACTATTATACCTTAGGCTGCTAGTAAGGAGCTCACCCTCCTTTGCTAAATTGGGATTTGTGGAGACACCTTCAACCCTTCTATCCTCGTGACTCCCAATATTCTCTTCAAACACATGCCCCTTCACAATGTTGTTATGAAAATCAGTCAATGACTCATCCTTAGGAAGTTCAAAGGATGGTACATGTGCCTCTATCTTGAACTCTTCGCAATCAACTAGTAATGCCCTTTTTGTTTCGATTTCTTCACTATTTTGGTGCCACATGCAATCATTGGAGATCAATAAAACATCATCTGTTGTAAAAGAATCTTTACCTTCGTAATGTTATGAAAATCAGTCAATGACTCATCCTTAGGAAGTTCAAAGGATGGTACATGTGCCTCTATCTTGAACTCTTCGCAATCATCTAGTAATGCCCTTTTTGTTTCAATTTCTTCACTATTTTGCTGCCACATGTAATCATTGGAGACCAATAAAACATTTGTGATGTCCCCTTTTTATACGAATGGGGATTTCAACAAACTTCAACACAAATCAAATCAAGAAGGATTAGATCCTTTTGATTCAACCTCAAATAACCCAATGTCAGCTAGTTACAACCCAAAATGGGGTTGGAAGTAGCCAAGGTGATGGGTGAGATGGGAGAATCAATTGGAATCCAAATCTTTTTTATTTCTGATTTTTATAACAACAGATATTAAATTAAAAGAGCTTGCAGACAACTGAAACTTCAAAAATCTGTAACTTAATCAATACTTCATCTTTTCACTTGAAACAAAGTGCATCATAAACTAGATTTTTAGACCTTTCCGATGCACTAACAATCATATTTTTCTAATCATAAAAACCCTTCCAAAACAGGCCCAAAAATTCTAGATCTAGTCGTTAGGGTTAGGGAAAAATGATTTAAATTATTCAGCCCTTTTTTAGCTTCCAAACACACCAAATAAACTCCTCTTGCTCATAAATAAATGCTAACATGAATTACATTTCATATCTGACTCATTTTCCATCAAAACATACCAAAATAACCTCCAAATCAATTCGCCATAGCTAGGAAAAACATAGTAGTGAACAATAGCAAAATAGCTCAAACCCTTCAAAGATCACTTCTAAAATAAGCAAGAAACATGCAGATTTGCCCTCTAAATAAATGCGCCAACCTCTAGATCAATTCGCCAAGCTTTAGGAGAATTTATCATGCATTAAAACACTCAACTATCATACGTTAGGGTTAGAAATGAGCATAATTAGCAATAACACTTCCACAATGACACAAGAAGGCTTCACACTCTCCAAACTATGGTGGTGTTGATCAAATACCTTTGTTATGAGAACTCGTGGGCATTCAAGCATGAAGATAAATTGAATATAATCAACAACATATCTTCAAGAGGTTGCCCTTATCTTCTTTTATATCATTACTTTTGAAATCCCAAAGTTTCCCTCCTCTTTTTGGCGCAAATCTATATGTAGAAGAGTTACTTTTAAAATTAGTCTTCTTTCTTGAAAGTCAAACTCCAAATAGAACATTAATTTCCCTTTTTTATTATTTGAAATAAAAATATAAGAGGAGAATTAATATTTAATTTAAAAATAAAGGAGTTATGACATTTTCCCAAATTTTTATCCTTTAATCCATGGGAAAGGTGGATTAAAGGTCTTCAATATTTTATTTAATTAATGTCCCGGAAAAGGGGACATTACAACATCATCTATTGTCAAAGAATCTTTAGCTTTGAGCTTCTTTTGTTCTTGGGCCTCTTTCTTCATCGCAAAGGGAGAATTCTTTTCGTCTTGGGATAGAACACGTTTTCCACTTTCTGTTGGCATGGTAGATTCCTCCATGGGCTGTTCTCTCTCCATGCTCTACCATTGCAATTTGGAAATTATTTTCCTCTTCCTTTCTTAAGACATGTTGAAGATCCTTCTGTGGTTCTTGAGACCTAGGCTCAGGCCTTGATCTACCTTTTCTCACTCCTCTGAACTCTGTGAGTGATATGGCTTCTTTTGTTCTTGGGCCTCTTTCTTCATCACAAAGGGGGAATTCTTTTCGTCTTGGGATGGAACATATTTTCCACTTTCCTTTGGCACGGTAGATTCCTCCATGGGCTCTCTCTCCATGCTCTCGAGCCTTGATCTACCTTTTCTCACTCCTTTGAACTTGCAAGTGATATGACTTCTTTTGTTCTTGGGCCTCTTTCTTCATCACAAAGGGAAAATTCTTCTGTTCTTGGGCCTCTTTCTTCTTTTGTTCTTGGGCCTCTGTCTTGGGCTGGAACATATTTTCCACTTTCCTTTCGCACGGTAGATTCCTCCATGGGTTGTTCTCTCTCCATGCTCCATCATTGCAATTTAGAAATAATTTTCCTCTTCCTTTCTTAAGGTATGTTGAAGATCCTTCTGTGGTCCTTGAGACCTAGGCTCGGGCCTTGACCTACCTTTGCTCACTCCTCTGAACTCTGCAAGTGATATGGCATCACGAATCTCATCTGGAAGTGCCCTATACTCCTCATAGCTGGTAGCAATGTTGTGGCCCTCCGAATGTCATGTTTTAACCTCTGGAATGGTTTCTTCCCTAGGGAGGAAGATAGGCTGAAAAGGCTTGGCAACATATCTGAAAATTGACCTTTGGGGCTTCCTATTGTCATGAACCCCTGAAGAGCTGCCCTCACCATTGGGTTGCCTTGAGGCCCGAAGTTTCTATAAAGTTAGGGTTAGTGAATCCATAGTGTTCGCCAATCGCTTTTGCCCTTCAACAAGTTGATTCAACTTGGCTTCTTCTGAATTTTTGTTAGCCATTTTGGAACCCTCTGATTGTTGTCCTGAAATCTCTTCTCCCTTCTTTGATAAAAGAGGAATCCCTCATTGGCACCTTGCATGTTTACCTAATAGGTTGGGAGGATTATGCTATGATACCACTGTAATGCTCCTTTCTGGGCTGGATCCAAACACCAAAGGAACTTTCACAACTCCAAATGGTAAATTGAAACAAAACTGAAATTAAATTCTCAAACCCTAGCAACAGGTTGTCAACATATTTTTTATGATAGAAATGAACTGCAAACTTGTTGGAAATAATATAGAAACCCTTCAAAATATATTCTTCAAAGCGAGAATTAATTGCAAGGAAAAAGTATTGGAGAATATATCTTTTTTTACCAATTTAATATCAGGTGGAAATTAATTATCAACAACAAATACGCTTTACAAATATGGATGGAAATGAAGAATTCCAAGCCCAAATTCAAGTACAAATGAAAATTCAAGCTGCTAAAATAAGAGAAAGACAATAATGATTGAATTTGAAGTTACCGTGCCCTAGAAGACCTCAAACTCCACCTTAGGGTAGGTCGTCACCCTAGGAGAGGGTCTGAAATTGGCCAAACAACTGGTCCGAAACCTTTGCAAGCTTAAACACAAACTTGTGAATGCAAATCTGATCTGCCCTAGTTGTGAATGATGCCCTAGCACTGATAAATTTGTTTTGAATCTCTGTAAATCTGATTGTAGCACAAGTGTGACCTCTGTTTGAGATCACCAATGAAGATGTGAGGGTTTCTGTCCTCAAATCTAAGCGCTATTGAGGGATTTCATCCTCAATTGACCTCCATAAATTCCAAAGCATGCATAAACATCTTCCAAGCCATGCGACCCCTTTAAATAGCTAGAGGTGGCGCCAAAAACCAAATAGAATCCTCCCAAAGAGGATCGACCTCCTTGGAGACATAATAGTTTCTTTTTCTTTAATTTTTCAATTGGTTTTTCACCTTTTTCCCAGCTGACCTGACTATATTTAGAAAATAACTTTAAATTAATGCAAAGCTCACAAAAACAACTGATCATCATCACACTAACTTCTCTTGCTCATTTCCTTTTAGCGCACATAAAGTGGAATGGGCCCAAGGTCTTCGAAATGACTAGCCTAGAGAAGGGGACATTACAATATTTAACAATATAAAAAATTGTGATTAAAGTCCTCTGGTGCTCAGTTCACAAATGGTCATCTGTATACTACTGCCTTGTATCTGTATGTATGGTATGCATTGTTTGTGTTTAATGTGTGTATGTGTATAACATAAATTTCAATCATGATTGCAAAACTAATTATCTTAGTCACCAAGGGACGTGGGGATGAGGACTGATTTGTTATTTAGAATCAGGTTATGGGCGTATGTAGGTACAGGGCATGTCTGATGCACAGACACCACATGAATATACAAGTTTGAAAATAAAAAATTGAAATTAACTATCACAAACTTTGATCGTTTCTTCAAGCATATACTTGTTTGTTTCTTCAAGCATTTGTAGGAGATACCATTCTTAGTCCTGCTGAAATATACTTCGTTTATTTTTAAATTCCATCAAATTTCAGTTTCCAAATATTTACAACTTTCTGTTCTTTTGAAGTTTGAATTTTCTTTCAGTTAAGTGCCTATATACCAACCCTCAATGGTGAATGATTTACACTTCCGTATAATAAAGATTATGTACAATAGAATTTTCTTTTTACCAGGCATGAATGTTCTGTCCATTGTGGGTCTTCTTTCTACACCATGTACTATTGAAGAAGCTGGCTTGATAAGCTTAGTGTTATTGTTTCTATTTGCATTAATTTGCAGCTACACAGGTGTTGTCTTTTGCCAATCTTTTGGGAATAAACAGGGTCTCTTTACATATCCAGATGTTGGAGATGTTGCATTTGGGAGGATTGGTTGGTTTTTTATTTCGGTAAGTTGTTACTCTATTTATATGGGAAACACTTTGCATTTTGCAAGTCAATGCTATATTGAGTGAGGGTTAAAAAAATGTTAAAGATATTTGACAAAATGTTAGATTATTGGACAAAGTGTTAAATTGTTGCTCTCTATCTATTTTATTTGTTTTGTTTCCATGCCTCCGATAAAATTGAACCTTTGGATTGCTGCGGATTCTTTTGCATGATATTGATGTTGATTTCCCATGGCTTTCAATCAATGCTTGATTTTGGCCTTCAAAAGTTCTAATGTTGATTCCATACTTGATGCTGACATTAATTTATCTTGAGAATATCTAGGTTGTTTTCTTAAGGTTGCCATATTGAGTGAGGGTAACAAAACGTTTCTTTGACTTAAATAAAAGTGAACCTTTGGTTGCTCTGAATTCTTTTGCATGATATTGATATTGATTTTCCCATGGTTGTCAATGAATGCTGCATTTTGGCCTTTAAAAGTACTAATGTTGATTCCATACTTGATACTGACATCAATTTATCTTCAGAATATCGAGGTTGTTTTGTGAAGAGAAAATGATATTCGGAATGGAATTGGTTTGTAATGCAAATCATGATTGTTTTCCCATAGGTGGTCAGAGAATTAACCCCGAAATACATACTTAACCTCTGAAATGTCAGAAACAGAGTTGCTTTAAGATATGAATATTAATGATTATAAGAAAAAAGGAATGATTGAAATTTTGTGATAGTCATCCCTGAAAGGACATAGTTAGTTCCCCATTGTGGAGGATAAATGGCTGCAGGTTTAATCATCTTTCTTGTCAGAAACGATTTCAGTTACATAAGCAGAACCTCTTCTTTCAGATGACCAGTTTCTTTGTCTTAGTTTTAAGCTTAACATCAGTATCAAGTTCAAAGAAGATTGCTATTGTATAGTTCTAGAGCCTTCTTTTTCTTTTCACATAATGCTAGTTGCTAGTTGTCATATAATAGCTTTTTTGCTATGTGCAGATAATTTTGTACTTCGAACTCTTATGTAAGTGTGAATCATTTAGTTAACTAGATATGGTGTAGGAAATCTAGTTTCTTTCATATCATTTCTACTTTTATTTTATATTTATACCTTTTTTCTACCACCCAGTCATATTGTGTAGAGTTTGTCATACTGGGAAATAATTTAAAGAGTTTTTTTCCAGATTTTCATTTTGATATTGCCGGGGTCCAACTAAGTTCTATCCATTCATTTGGTATTTTAACTACGTATTCTCTCTTATATCTCAGGTTTCATTGTTTTCCCTATTGACATATTTGTTTCGCGTGTGCTTCCTTCTCCCCCTAAAGAATAAGTTTCAATGTGCTCCGCTTTTGAATATATCTCATATTTAGCTGGTGGAGTCCTTGCCACTGTTTTGGTAGTCATCTCAGTGTTTTGGTTGGGAGATGTAGATGGATTTGGTTTTCATTCTGGAGGTTCATTTGAAAATTAGGCTCACCTTCCTTTTGCGGTTGGGGTGTATGGGTTCTGTAACTCTAGCCATTCTGGGTTCTGCAACATATATATGCATAATGGTGTCCAATATCCTTACAATTTAGTGAATGAAAGAACTCTATATAGTTATATTTCATTGAATTTGGTGTGGTTAGGATCCAATTGTATTCTCCTAAGATATGATCTGATGATTGATATCCCCTTAACATTAAGCAAAATATATTTTATTATTAAATCGAATTGCAAGGAGCATGGAGGAGTTGCTTCCATGACAAAATTCCATCAGTGAAAGGTCAGCGTCCATTTATATATGGACATTTCTTGTTGCCTCAACTGTGTGTGGTTTCTCTTCTTGTGCCATTATTGGAAATTTCTCTTCTTGAAAAAGAAAATGCTACCACTCATTCTACTGATTTCCAAGAAGCATCACACTGTCTTTTGTTGGGTTTCTATTCATAAAAAAATGAAACATTAGAATACATAGGTAAAAAATGCCAGTCGTACATGGAAACATTTATTGTTTATCGTAGTACTGTATTTTGCATTGTCACTTCTTGCCATGTTAAACATTAGGAAAGGTAAACATATTGGTACACCACAAACCATTTTACGTCTACACCACTAAGTTTTAACTTTTAATGACAATGTGTATAGAAAAGTTTGATCATGACACTAGCATATATATCCCTTGGATTCATAGGAAAAAAATGTCTGCCTAAGAATGAAGGAGGTTTTAATATGAGAATTTTATTGAAGTGGCCTGGCGGCTCTAGAAGGAGCCTCTGTCAATATGAAACAAATCATAAAGGAAACAAAATTATCACTAGTGTCTAAATGTCTCTTGATGGCCAAACACCTCCAAAAAAAATTGTCTATGCTAAGAGGTAAACTCACTTGGAAAGTTGGAATTGGGCCTGAAATGACAATGTGGGAGGACAGACTCCTCTACATCAATTGGATCTCTAGGACACTTGACTCAAAATACAAAGAGTTGTACACTTCTATAATTGGGACTACTATCAGATTGCACCAAACAACCAACTTCTTTAGGTTATGGAAAAAATAAGATCAACAGCCCTAGAGTAGCAACTACACACTTATCAACTCATCAAGTAGTAAAATGGCATAATTATTTTTTGGAAACATGCATGACATTTTGTTTTGGCCTCACAATAATGAAAGTAACTACAAAATCAAATCTACATACTACTCTTAATATAAACTGACCCAAGAATACAAATGGAACATTGTTTTGGTTCTTGGGCAAAATAAGATGAATTCTATGGATCATGTTACATGATAGTGCTCCAATGATAGGTATCCATTAAAAGAAAGGATGGATAGGCCCTACTTTGCACTAAATGGTTAGAAAGCTAGTGAATCCATCACTCATTTGTTCTTTAAATACAAAATTTCTAACTAGGTATGGAGACGAGTTGCTTTCATTTTTAGGTGCGCAAATCTGACATGAGTTATATAATCACCTCTCAATTTTAATGGAAATTGGAATGGCCCTATTCCAGATGCAATATTCCTAAATTTGTTGTCTACAGTAGCCTTGAATTTTATACTTTGGCAGAGTGCAACTTTTACATATTTGAAAATAAATCACAAAAAGTGGATCAAGTCTAGAGATACATCAAGAACCATATTAGATCTACATGACTGATACTTTACAATGATACAAATTAGATGCTATCTTCAACTTATATAATTGACTCCCAAATAGATCATATGTAGAATATTTCTTTTTGACAAATTCCCATATTTTTGAAGTCACTTGAAAAATACTTGGGCCACAGCTCCAATAGGGTACTAAAAATTAAATTTTAATTAGGCATCAATGAAAAATCTAGGTCAATCATGCATTAGGTTGTTGTCAGAAGAAAGTCAAGAGGTGACCCTGTGATCAACTCCTCAATAAATTTACTCTAGAAGGCCATTGACAATAGTATTCTCAAGTTACAAATCAAAGGAAACATTAAGGAGGTTCAAACTATCACTAGGAAGTTGTTTTCAGGTCAACAATCCCATAGGGAGATATCACTAGAAAATGAATAACATTCTTCACCATACTACCTGTGCCCCGCGCCCCCCCCCCCCCCGCCCCCCCCTGCGCGCTCTGTCTTCGAAATAATTACAACTCTTTATTGGCATGAGGGTCCTCCTTTGTGTATAAACCTTTTTATTTTCTATTGTCCACTTGATTATATACTATCTATATTCGCCCATACATGCTTTGACTATCTAGGATCATAATCTCGATACCTTCTCCCAGTAACGCAAGAGGTATTATAAAACAATGATGGGTTTGAGGTTTTGCAGGCAATCCAATGATTACCTAATGTCACCAGATCAAATTCACACATCAACATTAATTGGATTGCTCTTATTTTAAAGAAAGAGTCACATATTTTCAAATACAAGAATGTTCTTATTATACAAAAAACACTTTCATGTGGAATTGGTGCCGATAGAGAATAATGTCGATGAGTTATTCATGCTCTTCATTCAATTTGTGATCTTCAAACATTAAAACAAGAACCAAATGCCCACCAATATGGATTGCATAATCAGTTAAATCCTAGTTAAATGCCCACCAATATGGATTGCATAATCAGTTAAATCCTAGTTAAATGCCCACCAATATTGACATCAGGAAAGAGGAATGAACTAGATTCTTCAAGGGACAAAGTCAATATTAACTCAGATGCATTTGGGAAGATTTACGGGATTCACAATTTAGATTTTCAATTTCTCTATATGAATATCGCAAGGTTTTTTATAAATGGGTATCAAGATCAAAAGGAGCCCCAATTTTAGTTCCAAATCCATACATACTCCCACTCCCTTATGTAAATGTAACTATTATCTAAGTGATATTTGGTGACTCAAAGTCTATACAAAAGGGCTTAAGAAAAAGAGATTAATGACAACCAACCAACAATTGAGGTTTGGCAGAAACATGAAACAACAAAGCTATGATCATCAATTGATTCAATTGGACGAGGAAGAGCTGATCATTTTAGATATTATGCTTCTTATTATGAGGTGAATACACACAAGTTTTGCACCTCTTCCCAAATAGATGACACATATGCCCTACAATTCTCTACTACCACTATGACCTTGAGCTTGTCTTCAACAAAAAGGCAACACCTCCTCTATACCTCTCTAGGGTTTACTCATTAGTTGACTTGCAAGTTTCAATTGCCTTTACCTAGTACCCATTTCCTCGGGCTTTCCTCTCCTATCACTCATAGAGAAAGTGAAGCTTTTAGTATCCCTAAGTCTTTGTTAGATCTACATTCCAAATTTAAATGACATATATTGTTACGATCCTAGGGTTTTGGCATTGTCAATGACAAGATCTTTGAGTTTAACATATGATTTTAGTGATCTAAAATCAACAACCATGATGTTTTTAGCAATATGAGAGAAAAGATCAACTCGATCCATAATTTGAGTGTTAGAATGTATTTCTTCTTTGTAGTTTGCACAAAGCTAAATAGGATTATGGTGCATGAATCTCACTCACACAAAGCCAAACTCAGTAATTTGGTTGGAACTTTTCCAAGGTCAAAACTGCCCCACACCAACTTTCTTGTTCCCCCTTAGACAAATCAATGGCTTTAGTGTCTGAATTTCACAACAATCAATATCACAGGTTCTTTCTCTAGAAGTTCCTTTTCAAAAAGTTGTTCGTCATGTTACAACTTCCTCAACCTTTTTTTTGTGAATATCTTTAATAAAATTGTGAACTACTTCTAGATCATTGTGTTTCTCCATAGGTCTTCATGTGGATTATGAACTTGGTTTTTAATTCTCCATCTACTTTTTGCATTGTTACTTCCTTTCCCAAGGATTTTCCTAGGTATAATTCAAAATGTGTTTCAATCTTTACGGGTTATCACTTGTTTCTAACTTGTATGTCTTGGACTCATTAAGTCATCTTTTATGCTGTACTATAACATGAACTTGAAACACTTATGCAACCAACTTGTCACTTCACTTTTCATCTTCATCAGACTTCACAGGAAAACAATTTTTTTCCATCAAGATCTTAAAGCCCAGATCTAACTCATGCGCGAATATATTATCTGTGTTTGCTTGTACAAAAACTTGAAACACTTATGTAACCAACTTGTCACTTCACTTTTCATCTTCATCAGACTTCACAAGAAAACAATTTTTTTCCATCAAGATCTTAAAGCCCAGATCTAACTCACACGCAAATATATTATCTGTGTGTTTGCTTGTATAATGTGTTAGATTTCCTTTACTATGTTCTCCACTCCCATTTGTTGTGTTTTTCGCTTATTCTTACTCTTTTTTTTGTGTAATATCTCTCTCTTTCACAACACTCCCCTCTTCTTCTTTGGGTGGATTTTTTTACTAGAGCTTTTGGTGTTGGTTCACATACATTGGATTCAGTGTGTACACCTATTGGTTATCTTCTGCAACCACATTTATAGTCAATGGAGGTTTAATTTTCAAGTTATTATCCTCAAACCGTTCATTGTTAAAGGCCTCTATATTTCCTTTAATTTTATACTTTAATCCTTTCTGCATCTACCTCTTCGCGCTTCACACCGATGTGCGTAATTTCCTACATCATGTTAAGTCTTCTCTCAAAACTTCTTGTCATCAAATTTTGAACTGTTCCACAAATACCAACATTCAGAATAGATGCTAAGCCAAACAATCGTGTCCTCTCCTAGGTGCTCCTATCCATGAGATCATCGCATGCTAGTTTTAGAATCAAAGCTTACATAGTCTAAAATATGCATGTACAAATCATTCACTAGCCCAGAATTAGTCTAGACCTACATTTACAACTTGAGTCATTCTTTAAACCCTATCTATTGCTCTTGCTTGTGTTTCCTTTACTTGATCTTTCTTATTTATTGTTTTATCTATCTGATCATGAGTGCCCTTACATTAGATTTAATTTTATTAAATCATTTGGTGAACATGTTTATTGACCAGACCTTAGGTTCCTCCATGGATATCTCTTTGATTGCATTTTACCAAGCCCATCCAGAGTGTAATATGCTTTACAACACACTATGGATCATACCCTAATCCGATCTAATACTTCCCCCACCTATGTTACTCATCGAGTATCTCCATCCTTGGCTTTAAATCATGAGCATATTAATTTTACTTCTGATGATATTCCTTCACAAGCAATAGTTGATAATGTACCTCCTTTTCAGGGTCATATTCACAATGTGTTAGTCAAGCGTGCTTTAGTTGATAATGGATATGGTCTTAATATATGCAATATTTATTTTTTACATCAGATAGGCCTTTCTGTAGCTAATCTCACCCCATCTACTTTATGCATTTGTGGTTTCGATAGTACTCCCAAACAAGTGTTGGGTGAAATTTCCATTATAGTAGGACCATGTGCTCTCAATGTGTCATTTCATGTTATGCCTAATAATTTCAGTTATAATTTGGTCTTAGGACACCCTTGATTACATTCTATACTTGTTCCCTCTACCCTTCATGTTCATCTTAAATTTCTTTTTGAGGGTGTTATCATGATGGCTTAGTTGATCCATCCCCGTTTACTTATTGTAATACCAGTGACCATCCATCCACTTCTTCATCTCCTCCTACCCCACATGTTGTTGATTATACTACCTTTGGTGTTGGTTATAAGTATTTGCTTCGACGTGGCTTGTCTGACTTGGGACTTGGAAATAATGGACAAGGCATCACTCAGAGAATTTCTTATCCTTGAGAAGCTTGATAAAGCCGGTATCAAGTTTGTCCCTCGATCCTCTACTGCACTTTCTTGGGGGACCCATTTTCTCCCTACCCGTGCCTACTCTAAAATATGCACTACTTCCCATTCCTCCATGTTGCAACTAGTTTATCCACACCTCATTGACGACCCTAACTCTCCTGATCTCCCTTGTTTAGATGCGTTTCACAATGATGAGGCAGTCCTTGAGTACATTGGAGCATACGACACTTTCCCTTCACACCATCACAAGAAGAGGTTCCCCCACTCCCTACACGCGGATGCATATTTTGGTGAGGGTGATCCTAACATGTCCCAAACTGATGCTCCTGACACTATACCCACTCAACCGTATGCTAAACACTTATCTACCTTGCTTAATGAAGAAACCATTCCACGTAATCTAAGCACTGATGATGATCCACGTATTATTCTTCTAGTTGCTTCCCTGACTTATTTGCTTGGCATTATCGTGATATGCCAGGAATCGACCCCATTGTCTTATATGAAGATGCCAAACCCATCCAACAGAAAATTTGAAAATTCATCCCTGTGCGACCTTATTAGTAAAAGACGATATTCAACATTTGTTAGACGCTAGGTTTATTTACGTTGTGGATCATCCACAATGGGTCTCCAATATTGTTCTCGTTATGAAGCCTAATGAGCAAATTCGTTGTTGCATCGACTTTCATGACCTCAAGAAAGCCTTTCCGAAGGATAGTTTTCCTCTACCACTCATTGATTTTATTGTTGATTCCACTACTAGCCATGATATGCTCTCTTTTATACATGGGTTTTCCAGATATAATCAAATCAAAATCAACCCGGTTGACCAAAAAAACACCTCATTTACTACCCCCTGGGGAACCTTTTGCTATATTGTTATGCCCTTTGGTCTCAAAAATGTTGGGGCTACATACCAGCATGTTATGACCCACATATTCCACAATTATATTCATAAGATCATTAAGGACTATGTTGATGATATTCTTGCCAAATCTAAACATCACGTTGTTCATGCTCAAGATATCAATACGCTATTTATATGTTTATGTCAAATATCATGTACACCTTAATCCAAAAATGTCTTTGGAATTACTATTGGAAAATTGTTAGGATACATCATTTCTCGGCGAGGTATTGAGATTGATCCCAGAAGATCCGCACCATTGTAGATATGCTGCCTCCACAAAATCTTCATCAACTTTGTTCTTTACAAGGTAATATCTAGGCTATCCATCGTTTCATTGCACAACTAGTTGATGATATTCTTGCCAAATCTAAACATCGCGCTGATCATGCTCAAGATATCAATACACTATTTACATGCTTATGACAATATCATGTACACATTAATCCAAAAATATGTCTTTGGAATTACTACTGGAAAATTGTTAGGATACATCATTTCCTGGCGAGGTATTGAGATTGATCCCCAGAAGATCCGCACCATTGTAGATATGCCTCCTCCACAAATTCTTCATCAACTTTGTTCTTTACAAGGTAATATCCAAGCTATCCATCCTTTCATTGCACAACTAGTTGAAAAGACCCAACCATTTACACGTCTCATGAAAAAGGATACTACATTTACTTGGGATGTTAGTTGTCAACAGGCATTCGAGGATATCAAAGTTTATTTACTTAATCTGCCTATCTTAACTCCTCTCGTGCTTGATCAACCATTGCTTTTGTACATCTCTACCACTTTTCATGCCTTAGGGCTTTGTTTGTTCAACATGATATTGTAATGCCCCGTTCAATGTTCCTAGTCCCTGACCTGCCGACCCTATTACTAATCCTGGGAGACTGGTGTGCGTGTGCTCTCGTTGACCGTTGTTGATCTTGTCAGGGTCGCAGTGAAGATTTTTCACCTTCCCCCTCTCCTTCTTGCCTTCGGGTCGTTGTCGACACCCCAAGCTGTGGACCCCGCAGCGTCATGGACGGGTATACGAGTAAAGGGAAATTTGGTTCTCGGCTCTTCGAGTTTGTCGGGTCGTCGACATTAATAGGATAAATAATTATTATTATTTATTTTAAACCATAAAATCGTAATAATAATGTTGGTAATAATATTATAATTTTTTGGTCGATCTGTGCTTGGTAATTGTATTACTCCTCGTTGTAGGGCGAATTTTAGTAATACGATTAATAAAAAAAAATTGTGTTATTATTATTATTATTACTACTATTAAATTCGTGTTATCATTATTAATAATTTTGACGACCGTTACTGTGCGTTTATTTTCATTTATTATCATTTTAGGTTTGTTTGTGTTTTATCTGGTTAAATCAAACAAGCAAAAATAAATTAAAATAAAATAAAAGAACTAAAATGCGGTTTTATTGTTTTGTGGGGGCGGATTAGGGCAAAAACCCTTCCCACGTTTTGAAAATACAACTAGGGTTTTGTCATTTTGGGAGTTTGGAATGGGTAAGTTTTGGGCATGGGGCGGCTGGCTTAGGGGCGCAGGGATCTGCTCCAAAGGAATTTGTTGATGAGGCCTTGGAAACCTCCATGCAAATGCAATGTTTCAGACAAACCAGGCTAAAAAAAAAACGCCCAGCATGCGCCCAGGCCGCGCCACTCTCATCGCATGGAGAATAGTGCAAAAACAAAGGCGTTTTTGGGTCTGCTCTTCCAACACGCGCCCCAGCACTCTTCCAACACGCGCCCAACACTCTTCCAACATGTGCCCAGACCCGGCATGACTTCCTTCAGCGCATGGAAGATCCTTTTTTTTGTCAGATGTGTTAGTTGCATGCGCCCTGGCAGCTACTTATGCAAAAAACGTGGCAGCATGCAAACTCTTCAAAAATGGATGAAAGAAAGGTGTATTGCGGACTGTAATGATGGCAGGATGTGCAAAAAACGAGGCTGCTGAAGAGGCCTTGGAAACTTTCAAGCAAATGCATTTGGTCTGTGTAAAGCCAGAATCCACAACCTTTGCCAGCGTGCTTCCAGCCTGTGCCAAAATGGAAGTATTGGAACGTGGTATGAACAATAGAATGTGGTTTTGTTTGTACTATTTTGTGCTTGCTGGTGTCATAGTTGATATGCGTGGAAAATGTGGAAGTGTATTCAAGGCATGTGAATTGTTCGGCAAAATGCCTCAAGGGACGTGGTCTTATGGAACATACCCTGACCATGTAAGCTTCATTTTTGTTTAACTGGCTTTCAGCCATGCATGTTCAGTGCATGAGGGTTGTAAATACTTCGTTGGCATGAGTGCCTCTTGTAGAATCATGCCGAAAATTAATCACTATGTTGCTGGTTTTGATGAGCACATGAGAATGTGCAAAAATGTGGAGGCATGCTTAAGGCATGTGAAGTGTTTGATTAAACGCCTTCAAATATCTCGGTCTAACGGTTACAAGGTTTGAGGCTACGCACAAAAGGAGGAAGATCTCTTCCTATCCAAACAACAACAATAAGAAACCCTTTGATCACGCTCAACAAGTGGTGGGTCGAATCCAGAAGACATGTATGTCAAACGGTGGAGTTGGCGATGCTCGTGATCTGGTTGACGAAGTACCCAAGCACGAGACTGAACCCAAGCCTGCGGCTTTCGACCGACTTTGTTCTCCAGGCATGGTTCTCCTTTCCTTACCTCTCATAATTCTCATGTTTTAGTTCTCTTTTGCAAATAAATAGAATATTAAGTTATTATATTTTTAATATAGCTAAATGTCTCTTCAACTCATTGCAAAACAATAAAGTGTCGTGTCACAACTCTCGAAGCCATTATAACTCGCCTACTTTAAACCATGGACTATCACCCTCGCTTCGAGATGATCTAGAAAACTCTTACCCCTTTTGATCGCTCCAGTATCGTTTTATCGACCAGACAAATTTGACTCTTCATTGATTAAGTTGACCTTCTTCTTGCTTAAAATAGTTAAATATTTGCAATTTTCGGAGACTCACTAAGTACCCTTCGCAACTCTGGAAACGAGATGTGAAGTTTCATTCCTGTACCTTGGTATACGAGGAGTCGCCTTGATCTTTGGTTTGACCCGAAATGATCATATGACATCCTTTTGACGCTCTTTTAGGAACTCTGTTACACCGGTTTTTAATAGTAGAGAGTTGTTAAAACTAGAAAGTTGGCTTTCGTTTGGGACCACCAATTGAAACCCGGAAAGAGAAATCATGTTCCGTCTTCGCAAACCTCTAGCGTTTATACTAGACAAATGCATGGAACATTCAGCATAGGAAAGATCACCTTTCAGGATAGTTCGGCGAAGCCGTTTTGTAGGCCTCTGGTCACAGTTTGACGAGGTCAAACTGGTCCAACTTCGTCTTGTCGCTTCAGAAAACTTGTTGCCATTTAAAAATGGCTCTCTAGTTCTCAGTCCCGTTGACTCTCATGAATTCTCTTTATATAGGGGAACTAGTAGGAGATGTCTCATTTCGTGCTCTTCCATCGAACGTCATTTTGGACACGGTTTTCTGGGCCACTTGAGCTAACTTTTGTCTTTTTTTACAACTAGGTGAACTATGATCAGTGGCCCCGGAAAACTAACCGCCAAATGCAAACCGTGCGCTCCTTTTCAATTTCGTCAGTTGGTAATGAACTCTTGGTATATCTGGGGACACGTAGAAAGTTAATCATGATGTGCCTACTCATCAGAAGATAACCTTTGGAAGAAGTTTCTCAGCCTCTGAGCTCATTTTGTACGCTTTGTAGCTAGTGAGCAAATGTAAAAGTAGAAAGTTGCGGACCCTCGTAGGGTTGCCAAATCACCCCTGGAAACTTATAACACACGTAGATAACTGTTTAAAACGCTGTAATGAAACTTGTGTGTATTGGAACTTTTGACGAAATGATATTTTCTCTCTCTTCCTTTCTCTTTCTCTCTCCTGGGTTTATAAAATGTAGAAAACATGTTTCTAGACTTTTTATTTCGATTGGAAAATTGTAATTATTGTCTGATGTAAATGGGAAACTGAAAAATGACAATTATGATTGATTAGGGTGGATGCCATGCCAGCGAATTATCGCTGATATCATGCTCACGTGGGTTTTGCAGGACAGATGAATGACGACGAAGAAGGTGATGTGAAATTTAATTATTATTATTGTAATTCTTATAGGTCATTTTAAAATGAATAACTGTGTTATGTAGTCTCTTGTTACCGAAAAGTTATGATTGAGATTTGTTAACATGCATGATATGCTAGTTTAGGGATACTTAGGAAATGTGCATCTAATCATCGGTTCAATTTGATTCTTAGTTGTGTATGGCAAAAAGGGTTTGATTTATACATAGTAAATTGAAATTGAAGTTAATATCTTGTAGTACTTTCTCAGTATTCATTAAACGATTAAATTAATTACTGGGTTTTCTTCTTACCTTGCAAACATAATAAAGAGTTTTAATGGAAACACTCAACCTTAATTAAATATTCGTGCATAGCTTTCCTGCATGTGTGATTCTTTTTTTTACCATATAAGAAATTTAAGACCGTAGAACGACCTCAAACTTTGCACTCGATGCGACCTCCTAGGTTAGGTAAATAAAACCCCTAGCTGGAGTTTACCGTCACAGTCATTAGGTTTAGCGACATTATCGTGAACCCATACTTTAGGAATGACATGGTCTGACTTTAAGTATGCGGTTCCCTTCTAGTTTTGGTAATCGCGAGAAGAATGTCCTCTCATTAGGACCGACACCAGGCTGAGTGGTGAAGACCGCCTTAGAAGTGACCTTACGAGTCCTTGTTCGAAGGATCGGACTAAGTGGTGTTACCTTGGTTTCTATCAAAATAACCTCTTGGTATTTTCTTGAATGTGGTTTAGTTTAATTATGTTCGCTTGCCTTAAAATCACATGTAGTAGAGGCGTAGATCGTTAGGTGCATATTGGAATTAAACTAAACCCTAGTGGTTTTTGGTCTGTTAACTTGTGGGTAAAAACTATATTTTAACTCCTTGCATGCGAAATTGAGTGGAAAGATGTTGATTCTAGAGAACCTTAGAAATTGTAATCTTGTCCCTTAATCCCTTGTTATGTCATTTATGGCATTAAGGAATAAAGAATATTCCTTATGCGGAATCGTGAAGTGTAGTGACATGGGATCTTCGTGTACATAAATCACTTGTGTTCATGTGTAGTTTATTATGCTCCTAGCCTTGTACTTCTTTAAGATGTCAGACAAGTGCTTTCGTATCTCTTTTGTTTCGAGACGATGCTAAGAACGAGACCTTAGTGCAATATAAGAGCATATCATATAATGTTGCACACGAGATGGGAGATTAGGATTAAGGTCAATCTTGGAGTCCCTATAACTTAATTAAACTTTTTCATGCGTTGCAAAGAATATAAATTACCTTGGTGAGACCAAGCGTCGAGAAAACAAAAGATATACATATAAAAATAAAATTTGGAATTCAACAAGTTATTGAACTATAATAATAATGGTAGCGAAATAACTATTCCGTAATCGATGGATGTACTTAAAAAAAAAAAAAAACTATTTCAAATCTATGTCTTCCTTGATCCCAAGATTTCATCTTGACATCACGTTAGATTCACTTGTGTAGCAAGGGTAGATTTTACAACATTAAATAAATGTTTGAGAAGCACATTCTTAACATAAGAACAAGATAATTAAGTACTGTATATGCGATTTAAATTGTGCCAAATAAGCCAGTAAGTTATGGGAATTTCCGTGATGCATAAAGGAAGCCAACCTAAATTGGTTGAACTGTAAATTAAAAAAAAAAATGGAATGAACTTAAGATTTTGTAGATGGAGAAAGGAGAAAACTACACTTGCACAATAATGTTCCTAGAATGAAAATCGTAACTAAGATGCAATTAAAGAAATGATGTGTTGTAGGTTCGCCATTCCTGTAGTCATGTTTCTTGTGGTTGGGTCATTGTTAGTATTCGTTCATTTGGAAAAGTGTGGTATAAACAGGTATATGGCGTAGTCATGTGTCTATGTGTTTTGGTGACTGATGTAGGTGTTGTATATGTTGTTGAGTTGTTCTACTTGGAGTCCTTGTGGCATTTTGCATTGAGCAATGTAAGTCAAAAAAAAATTATCTTGGTATTTTACTGTTGTATTTGGGTGCGTAAAATTTGGGCACTATAGGAACATGGAAATGTGCATAACATCTTGGATAATTTCCTAAAGGAGACGTGAATAAATGCAAGCATGATAAAAGGTCCCCACCAGCATGCAAACTTGAATGCAATCAGTAATGCGAGGGATTATGATAAATGAGGCAATTTAGAGAAGAATTGGCTAAGGCACACAATGGATTCAGAAGAAAGCAGTCATCCTCTACTCGTTAGTCTAGATTTGCTGTAAAAGAGCCTCAAGTGCAAGACACAAAAACTTGAAAGAGGGGCACAAGTGCTGAATGTGGAGGATTTGCAATGAGAACCATACGATTTTGACACAAATATTGATTGGAGTTGTATGCAAACCTGAATTTCAAGCTTAGAATTTGTCAGGCAATGAAAAGGCACGAGTTGCAATGAACCATCTAACTTGAATTCCATCTTTCTGGTGGGATCATCATGGCCAAGTTCAAGGGAATCTGAGAAGAAGGGCTGGATCTGTAGAGGTTTAGTTGGCGCTTCAAAAACTAGTACCTCTAGAACCTAGGTTGCACAGAACTGAGAAACTAGTATTTGGCAAGCAAGGATCCCCTAGATATAATTGATTCAATTTGGAAATGAAATATGTTAGCCGCAATGGACTGATTAATGCCATATCCTAGCAACCAAAGTATGCCCATGTTTTCAACAAGGCAGAGCTTGTTTGATCAAATTTTCCTTGCAAATAGCAATATTAATGTGATTTTGACAAGATCATCAGGCTTTGCAAAGTTATTAGACATGAAAACTCCATGAAGATTTTATTTATTTATGAAGCTTGGCATGTATTTACTTTGTTGAATAGATTCTAGATTTCAGGAATATGAATTTAATTTGTTTTATCCAACTTTTCAACAAGGCAGGGGCCCCCTGCCATGCACATTTCTTGCCAATAGCATAATATCAAGGTGCTGGTGAAAGATAACCATTTATTGCAAATTATGCATTCACCAACATCAGCTCTAGTGGATGCTTGATGCTAATGCCAAATTTATCATACTCAATCATTACCAAATAGTATCCCCAAATGGAAGATATGATTCACTGATTTGCTTTCCTACATGATATTAGATTAGAACCCAAGTACCTTATGCCTCTCAAAGGGGAGGTGAATGCAGTGTTGCCTATTTACTGTATTATGTAAACATCATGTACAACTTCATAAACTTAGAATGTGTATACTTGTTGGCATTTCCAAAATCTCATGACACAACATATACATATTGCAGAGAATTGTCCTGCATAAGATTGGTTGTAGGATCAGAAGGTGGTGGATAAGATTGATCATTAGAATCGTTGCAATAATGTTGAACATGAGCGTAAGGTATAAGTTGGAAACTATGGACTGTTGGTATTCAATTAGCTTTTGGCAAGGGTCTTGTGTCGACCTAATGATAATACAATTACTATATCATATTCCTGAGCAAGTGAAGCAATGCGGCTGAAGGCAATCAGAATCATGGGAAATGATTTGCGTTGGACAACATGTTTTACGCTTAAATATAGGTAAAAGAAATCACAATGAATTAGATAAAGAAATGCTTGGAAGTTTAAAGAAATAACGTCTATTGTTTGATGCTCCAAGAGGAAAGCACACAACCTTTAAGTAGCGTAGTGAACTCTTGCTCAAACATGGTTAGTCTTTTATCTCTCCAAAATTGAAAGTGGGGGAGGATTCTCATGAAAGGCAACCTTATACTATAATTTACACTGCAATTCATACCATTTAAACCCTATAATCAATTACATCTGTGTTTATACGATTCTTATGAGATTATTGTCCTAACATAGTAGGACATAATTACAAAAAGCAATTACAAAAAATTATCACTTTCAAGTTTGGATGCATATTTGTTTTTATGTGAAGGACACATAAAAAAGCCTTAAACAGGCATTGTCTTAACCAAGTATGGTGTTGATGGACACTTCAATATTAAGGATTCAGTGCAGACATTTACACTCTTCAATAAGAATCCACAATAAGAACCCCTTCTACAAGGTTCCAAAATATCTCAGACTAGTTGGGGGTGCATATACCTTATCTCTTTGGATTTGAATTTGTGTTTATACACAAGGTCTTCCAACCCTTAGGGCCACGTCAAGTCTCCAAGCATGAATTTGCTATTTGCATAATGCAAGATAGCTAGTCTTAGATTTTCTACAACCAACTTTTCTTATCGGTGATAAAACACTCAAGAAAATAATAGAATGAACTTTGTGGTGCATTATCTTGCATTTTACTGTTTCAAGTATAGAACATTCTTATGTTTAAAAAGAGTAGTATAATTAAAAGAGATAGTGAACACTAAATAAATTTTATAAGTAGGTTTCATAGGATAAAGATTTTCCTTTTTGGTGTCCTCATAGGACAACTAATGTAGGAAAGATCTAGGAACCTTTTGAGTGTCCTCATAAATTAGATATAGAGCATAGTAAATTGTACTAATGCCAGGTGCAGATATATATCATTAAAGTCTAAAGATATACAACTTAGTGGATTGTAACGGACTTTTTTGAGATTTTCAATGGTACTCATAAGGTTGTGCAATTTAAAAGACTAAAGTCAATAGATATTTGAATAAGGTAATATGTTCGAAGAGAACTTTAGACGATGGGGAAGTGCTAGATATTTAAGAATTGTAGATTGTAATTGAACAATCCCATCTAGAAGTATAATTGCAATCAAAATTGAATATCTCACTAATTTTTAATCTCTAGTCATTTAATCATACCAGGGTTTTGTGTATGCTTGTAGAAATATATATTTGGAATAATTTGATTAAGGGTGGGTCCCAACTATTGAACAAAGGGTCCAAGACTATACAACTTTGGTCAAGACGATACAATTCCAAGATTGGATCGTACAAAAACTATACGGTCCTTACTCTTGCATCAGTTTCCAATTTTGAACTGACATCAATGCATCTCTAATTTTTTATCTGCATTTTTCCACATGTATTTTAGCACATCTAGATCTTCTCTATTATGAACTTATACAGCTAAGTCTTCTCTCCTCTTGTATATTTGAGATATCATTTATTATTTATTAATCATTAGCAAGTATTAATACACTAGTAGCTGATAACATGAAGGTTTAGTTATAAATTGATTAAATCATAAGTAATACCATGTTCCAAACCCTTACATTCTCTTTATTGTTGTGCACTTCCAAAACATAGATTTGATTACACCTGTGATAAACAACAATAATTACCCACAAATCAATGTAACAAAATGAAATTTACTATCTATATTTTAAAATTTCTAATATTAGACATGGATATAAATCTCTAGCATGCTCCAAAAATACATAATTTATATTCTAAAATATGCATATAAATCTATCAACTTCAAGATGAGCATTACATCATTAAAAATCATGAACAATGTAAGTCTACAAATCCATGGATCTTGAAAACTTTATCTGCGACCTAACAATCATGATTTAGTTGTTGATTCAAAGTTCCTAAATAAATACGTGGGTGCCAAATTAGCATGCCCTAGATGTCTCTTAACACCTGCAAACCTTTGTAGATCACATTTCTCTATTTTCAATCCTTCACAGTCAATTCAAACTAAAAAATACTCAAATAATTATTGCCCTCTTGCCTTTAGAACCTTGCGATTGTATTTTCTCTTGCTTTTGCCCTTACAACAAATGTTATTGCTCCTTGGCTGCCATGGTTAATTGCATTTGCAACTCACATTTTAGCTTTTAGACACCCTCCACCCTCGATGCCTATATTTCTCTTTAGAAAACACGAATGGTTGTATTCTCACTTGTCACATTTGGCATATATTGAGTGTGTTTTCATGTACATTAATGGTGGATTTGCAATGGGGAAATACATAAATTGTATTTATTTAATTTTAGAATTCTATTTCTAAATTCCCTTATCCTCTTCTTCTTTGTTGACTTTTCCCCATGCTTGAGCGCCAAATTTGGAAAATAAATAAATAAATTAATACTATTAAAGCTGCCCTTCTATTCCAAAAGGGGTCGTACTTTTTGGCTTATCCCATTTCTATTTTTAAAAGCCAATTTTCAATGGGATTATTTACCCTGCACCACAACTTCAAAAATCCCATGATCCACTTAAGCTGTTTGACTTTCATAATGAGATTATTTACCCTACAAGGCAGGTTAGAAAATCCCATCAATGCCTTAAGTGATTTTCTTTTATTTCACAATGGGAATTTTCACCCTGCAAGGCAGGTAAGAAATTCCCGCCTGCCTGCTGCCTCTAATTTTTCCATTGTGATTTAAGTGGCGTTGCTTTCATGGGAAAAAGTACCCTGCTAGGCAGGTACAAAATTCTCACTTGCCTGCTGCTACCGAAAATCCCATTGTAGCTTAAAACCTTCTTTTCCCAAAAAAATGTGACTTGCCCAAAAGAAGCTTTTTCGTGCATGACTTCATCTTTTCAGAGAGAACCAGACCTCCTGTGACAAATTCCTTTTGGCATAACGTCCATAGGTGATCTCTAGATACTCCAGGAAAGAAATTAGATAAAACTGGCAAAGGAATTGACCCAGAGAAATTTCACAGAAAACACCAAAAATGCAAAACATTGCCAGAAGTCACAGATAAAGCCCAGGATTCATTTATGGTTAAAACCCTACTGAAATATGGGAATATTGACATGTAAGACCACAACAGGGTTAAATCGGAGCACAATTTGCCTCAAACGGGGCTCAGAATAATTAAATATAAATTTCCCGCAAGAAAACGCTAGCGATAGAATATAACGATTTTGGACATCTGAGTATTTGGCGAAATTGGCTAATATGACTCCATGAGAATATATCGACACAATACAAACACTTTCTGGTAACAAAAACACAAAACGACCCATTATTTCAAAAGTATGATTTTTTTTACAATGGTGGTCCCAAATTTCAGGGTGAAATATGGGGACACCAGAATGTCATGTACCTTAAGCAATATTACACTTAGATATTTACACTTGGGGGGATGGCCACCTTCCCCTACACCACTCGATGACACACTCTTGCTCCTGGTTCATACTTGACTGTTGAGGGTTTCTTTATATGGACCTCACTTTGTACACACAACGGGGGGCATCCTTGTTCCTCCCTTCTCACTATTCTCTTTCACATTATTACAATTAAAAATCCAAAAACATGTTTACTTATATCTTGGTTGGATGTACTCTTGCTTTCCTATACTACTATATGTTACACCTTTCCTCATCATGTCTATGGTTCATAGTATGCCTTATCATTTTTCATAGATACATGCACATTCACATGGTATCTTGAGGTGAATGTAGGTTGTCACATGATGTATGATGCTTGGCCCTATCCATTACCAGTCCCACTAAGGCTCCTGGGGGCATCTACCTTTTCCCACTTATTGTTAGATTCTATCATTGCATTATTTCACATTTTCATAGATTTAGATATTACATTGTCACATACTGTTTATCTTTCCTAACACGGTAACGAATGCTTCATGTGTAGCATTTTCCTTGTAGAACTCCTAATCATGGTTATCTGATTTGCTTGTACCTTGTTTATCATTGTTTGCGGGCTATGCCATATGTTTGTTTGTTATCTTGTTTATAAAAGCCTTGACAACTCCGATTGTCTTGTGACACCCTGAGTGATGTCCTATGTATGTAACCTACACGTTGTGTCCTTGTTTGTTATTTTCCCATATGCTTTTTCCTAGTTGCTATTTCTGTGAACATTGCTTGTTTGTCACTAACACTCGTATGCTAACTTTTTCCACTTGTTTTGCTTGTGCCATGGTCACTACCATGTGTAATCCATATCCCCACTACAGGATACCTCTATCGGATGTGTACATGAAATTCATCCTTCCTCATTTGGGATCCATTCGCTTTTATTCATCTCATGCACCCCAAACAGGTGGGGGAAAACATTGGGTGAACCTTTTCACCCTCCTAACAGCTACAAAAAACAATTATAGAAACACAGACAACATGATCAAGACATAAACCAGTTACAGAATGAGGCCAGAAACAAACTTGTCTAAAATTCATATCCTGGACAAAAGTTCCTAGTACAAACATGAACGATGGGTGCTAGTGTCCCACCTAGGCGCTCCTGTCATAGGGGAAAAAATAGTTAAAAGGAAATTTCAACAGCTGCACAATTACAATTTTCTCCATTTCAATGGTTACATGGCCAGTTTCAAATTACAATCAGTTACTAACATGAACTACTTACTTAGGAACAAAAGTAGGAAAAAAAGTAGGAATTAAATAAGGGAATGACACCTAGGGCATATGCAGGACAACGCTATGCTTGGAACAATGTGTCACCCGAGGAAAGTTACAAATTGGGTTTGTGATCATCTGCAGTGACACTTATCCATGCGGAAGTGTTAACGGTTGGAGGGAAAAACATGACGCTCTCCCAATACAATTTTCCTTAGCAGAAACAAGACACGTAAATTTGAAGTTTGGCATCGGGTTGCTCAAATCCCTAGTTTGGCGACATGACGCCCAAATCCTGTGTGATTGAATTAGGCCGAGAATTGATCACTCTTAACTCTCCCAACCAGTTCCTAAGCATCAAATACGAACAATTTTCTATCCCTATCTCTTTTAACATTTCAGGTGTACTCTAACCCCTTGGTTTATTTGTTACTAATTATGCATTTCAATTTTACATACTTTCCAAGTTAATGCTCAATTGCATTTACCATGAACATTGAGAACATTTGATTTCTTTTGCATGTCCTATCCTACTCCAACGAAGGAAAAAAACACGTGGAACATTGAATGAAATCTCAAGCATGCATCATTCCTACTAGACACACGCAAATGTCACCCTAGGACCCTTTTCTATTCCTTAGAGTTCCTCGGTACACATCTTACACTTTTCCATTTAGCGCGCTACAATACTTAGTCGACATGCTATTGGGCACACCATTCTTTTGCATCCGCTAGGTACACTTTTCTTTTCTACTTTATGCTACCAATTTTTCATTCACCAGTATAAAGTGGGGGCAAATGCAGTCACTAAAATATGCACTTATTACTATTATGGTACTCCTCTAGTATGTTGTTATAAACACAATTTCTAAGTATGGAAACTAGGCAATGGGGACACCTTTGTGGTCCATTTTTTTCTTTTGATTGAATTTGCTTACGTATTTGGTTATGCTTTTGCATCTTTCTGGTTGTGTCACAAGGATCCCTCTTCATGTCTTTGGTCCTATTTCTATTTACTTGGTTCAAGACAATACCGCCCAGACAGGACAATAACGTCCAACCGCTAATATCCTTCTGGGTGCTTAAGTTCTTTTTGCCTTGTTTTCTACTTTTTATGTTTGCTTTGGCTTTGAGTCTTTTCTTATCTCCTTTTCATGACCTAGGTCAACTTTTTGTGTAACTATGTGCCAAAATTCAAGCTAAGAAATCACGTGTCTAACAAAATACTAGAGGTGTAACATAATAGTAATAAGTGCATATTTTAGTGACTACATTTGGCCTGACTTTATGCTGGTGAATGAAAATTTGGTAGCATATAGTAGAAAAGAAAAACGTACCTGAGGGAGTCGAAAGAATGTTGTGCCCAATAGTGTGTTGACTAAGTATTGTAGGGTGTTGAATGGAAAAGTGTAAGATGTGTACCATGGAGTTCTAAGGAACAGAAAAAGATCCAAGGGACGACCTTTGCATGGTGTAGTAGGAATAATGCATGCTTGAGATTTGCTTCAATCTTCCACGTGTTCTTTGCCTTTGTTGGAGTAGGACATAACCTATAAAAGAAAACAAGTGTAGTCCATGTTCATGGTAAATACAATTGAGCATTAACTTGGAGAGTATGTAAAATGAAAATGTGTATTTAGAAAAAGCTATACCAAGGGGTTAGAGTACACCTAAAATGATGAAAGAGAAAGGGATAGAAATTTGTTCCTGTTTGATGCTTAGGAGCTGGTTGGGAGAGTCGAGAGTGATCAATTCTCAACTTGATTCGATCACACAAAGGAGTTGGGCGTCTTGTCACCAAAATAGGGATTTGAGCGCCATGACGCTAAACTTTGGATTTAGATGTCTTGTCGCCACTAAGGGAAAGTTTATTGGGAGAGCGATTTGTTTTTTCCTCCAACTGTTAACGCTTCCCCACAAATAAGTGCCACTGTAGATGATCACATTGTTTTAGGCATATCATTGTCTTGTATATGCGTTAAGTGTCATTCCTTATTTAGTTCCTGTTTTAGTTCCTACTTTAGTTCTTGAGTGAGGAGATAAGAAAATTCCCAAATCCAAATAAAAATGACAAAGTAGAAAACAAGGCAAAGAGAATAGAAGCACCCAGAAGGACATTAATCCTATTTAGATGGTACTATCCTAAAGCAAGCAAGCAAAAACATGACCAAAAACAAGAAGAGGGATCTCTATGACATGACCAGAAAGATGCAAAAGCAGAACCAAAGACGCAAGCAAAGTTAATCAAAAGCAAGAAAATGACCAAAGAGGTGTCACCAGTGCCTAGTTTCCATACTTAGAAATCATGTGTATAACAACATACTAGAGGCGTGACATAGTAATAAGTGCATATTTTAGTGACTACATTTTCCCCACTTTATGCTAGTGAATGAAAATTCAGTAGCATAAAGTAGAAAAGAAAAGCGTACTTAGGGGAGCTGAAAGATCTCATATATATACACAACCTACTAACCATTCTAAGGGGGAAATTGGGCTATCATTTTCTATATCTACCACATAAAAGAGCAACACAAGGGACTGTATTTTTGGGCTGCATTATTCATTGCACAAAGGGGGGCTATTCTAAATTCCATACCACACATTTTTCATTTGGGAAATAGTAGTTATAGCCTGTTATTCTTTGTGTAAATGGAACTAGGGCAACCTAGCTCAAATGAATCAATTTCAATAACACACCACAAGAACTACGTGGAGTTTGAAATGTAGTGCAACGCTCGGGAACAAGATCACATTGGGGTGATCATTGGGGTTAGTCTGACTTGCTCATATGTATTTTTCATTTAGTCTAATGTGTGTTTGATTCTTATGCAAGTAGCTAGGGTTTGTTTTGTAGGTACATGTGTGATAAAGCAAAGGTACATGAAACTTGATGTGGCCGACAATGAGATAAAAGTGACAAGAAACAACACAAAAAAATAGATATGAAATTATTCCATAAACACCATCGCCCAAGACAGACGTTAGCACCAAGGCGACTATGTCCTCTCCCAAACACTCCTGTCATTGAGATTAACACACGTCAGTTTCAGAATTAGATCGTACATAGTCCAAAATATTCATGTATAGATCATTCACTAGGTCACAATCAGTCCAGAGCTATGGTTACAAGATGAGTCATTCTCTAAACCCTATCTATAGCCCATGCTTGTGTTTCCTTTACTTGATCTTGATTATTTACTATTGTATCTATCTAATCAGTAGTGCCCTTATTGGAAGGAAAATGTAATGAGGGGGGATGGATCAATCCTTCATATGAATATGACACATCACACAAGATTTGTTTAGTGAGGCACCAATCCCACAAGGAGCACCAATCCATATTTAGTAAGGCACCAACCCTGGAAGGAGGCTACAACCCCCTAAGGTGATCAAGCACAAACTCAACCACCTTAAGATGAATACCACTAATGTATTCTTGTTGCTACAACTGGTAGTAATCACAATTTCAGCTCGCACACTTCAAAACCCTCTTCAAACACACTCTCTCCTACTTCACTCAATCTTGCTTCTTCATGGGTTGATTAGGTCTAATGACCATGAAAACTTGATCCTCAATATTTCTAAACACTTCACACCTATTCTCATCTTTGTCCCGATGCCCTCATACCTCTTTTAATCTCTCTCTAGGGTCAAAATTTCCTCTCTCACACAACAACTAGTTCATAATGAACAAATACACTCACTTAAATACATGATTCATCTTGTAAACACTATTAGGTCAGTCATGGCAATTAAGTTCAGTCATATCAACATCAAAAAACTCCTACACACTCATATAAAATCATATGAAAGACCCATATGGGTCGGTAATGCACCAAGACACTCAAAATGCACAATTAGGCCTAAAAGGCTAGTTCCATCTCCACCGAGCACTCCATGGAATCCAAGAACACAAGGAAGCTTCGTCATACCTCTAAAGTCTCCACACATGTCAAATACATCCTATCCATAAGCTAGAGCTCGATAAGACCAAAAACCTTATATCTTGAGAAAATCTCAACATACTACCCTGAAATTTTGCCCACATTGATAGGAAAACCTCTCTTAACTTCTCCAATTCTCACCTACTCATACTTAGCCCTACATATTCTCAACCACCATGACTTCCATAGCTAGGTCCTAGGAATAGGTCTAGTTTAAACCCAAACATAGTAGATAGACATCATACCTTGGCTACAAAACTCTTTGAAAGGGCCTAACACCTTTGAGAAAACATGTATCACACCTCTTCATGCCCTCATGGGCCCACAACCATCTGCACCTGATGATCATACTCCATTAGGCCACCAAGTACCTAGACTAAGTCTATATGAAGACCTACAAACCCTATTCTCACCTTGCACTCACCTCCTGAGACCTATATGAGTGTCTCAATACATCACCAACATGCTCTCCATACCTCTACCATGCTTCTCAAGCATCTATACATCTCAAACCTCCATACGCCATCACCTATGTTGACTAGACTTCGTTCTTATGCTTACTTGGCTAAGCAGATCTCACCATTCTTCACTCTTGCAATCAATCCAATCCTTCTCTACTCATGACATCATTGTTACAAAACTTCCTCTTGCACTTCTTACATCATCCTCCTTTTTCATTAATGTACTTGCACCTTTTACATTAATGACAACACTAGCTCTCACATGCCAACAATATCCCCCTTTGTTATTGATGGAAAACAACCTAGTACTTCTCCCCCTTTTTACATTAATGACAAATTACATAATTGTAGCACATAGTGCTTCACCTTCTTCAACATACTGAGATTGCCTCTTGGTTGGAAACATTAACCAAAGACATCAAACCATCTTGCAGTCTTGTTATCCTTCTCTAATATTTGTTTTTGCATCATAAGAGTATTATAACTCCCTGGGCAGAAGCATATCTTAGCACACACACATGCCAACAATATTGATATTGAGCAAACACAAAATGCTTAACACTTCACCAAACTTGTCTCAGTTGAAAACACCCACAATCTGACTTGGATTTTACATTAGCATATTGTAATCAACTTTTAGGATCTAGAGCCCTGAAGCTTCCCTTTAGACCAAAAATGTCAAACTTCTCCTTTCTACAGGAGCACACTCATCACATGAAACATCATCTAGTTTCTCCCCCTAGTAAGATATCCTCATCCTTTAATTGTTTATGCAAAAATACAAGAACATGCCTCAACCAAAAGCCATGGAGATGGGTCAAAGCTAACAACACAGACTTGAAACAACTTTTTAGTGTTATTTACCTCTTTTGCATGCTATCACACCTGTTTGAGCTTATGAAAATCTCCCCCTACAACTATACTTACAAAAAACCATCGGCTCTGCTAAGTTGTCCCTTCTTGACACCTAAGATACCTGCTTGAAGGTCAATATCAACTCTCTCTATTTCATGGAAGCTTCAACCAGTTGTAACTCACCATTACAGTGCTTAACACCCTATTGTACCTTGTCATGATGCAAATGATCAGTTATGCAAGCCCTGAAACACTCCTAGTTTCTTATTTCAAGGATTTATGATCACTTAAGCTCCCTTGAACTCATGCATCCATTTAAAACACCGTGAAACTTCATGTATAGGTTGTAGCAATACATTCATGCCCTTACAACATTGTAACTACTTCAAAGATAAACTCAAAGAACATACCATAGTTTATGATGTCTTTGCACAATCTTTGTAGACCTTCATCAAGATGAAATATTCACACTAGGCTTGTACAACCATGCAAAAACTCTTGATACTCTATACTCTTTCTACGGATACCACTATAGACTCCAAGCACTCACATACAATGTTGAAGCAATAACCATCATCTAAGGGACTCATCTTTTTCACTTTCACTGAAATGTCCTTTCTTTATACTCTTCATACTACCTCCATGATGTATGGAAACTCTTGAGGCATCACAAAACATGAGTCAAGAATTGAGACACAACATATAGACCCATTTAACTCACAAGCATACCTGAAATGCACTATTTCACCTTGCATTTGATGGTATAATCAAGTCATCATATAGAATGAATGACTTCCTTCTTCATGAATTCAATATCCTTACAACACGACAACACCTAAACTAACTCCAAAATAGATTGGAGACCTTCAAGAACACCATGAACACACCTTGACACCATGACAACACTTCTACAATTCCATGCTACAACCATTCATGCTCCCTCTTTACACCATGCTTCATACAAATGGTGAATGTCTCTAAGAATCCTAGTAGAGACATCCTTCACCATAAGGATTCTAGAAAAACATAATAAAGAGGTCTCATGCCATCTTAGACACCAGTGACTCACTTCTTCCTTCTTTCTTATGATCTGCAACCTGAGAACCTTATTGATTTGCTTCAATATCTCCTTTAGGAGGAAAAACATTGTTTTCTCTGGGCTCCCACAACATGCCTTGTCTCTTATCATACATTCTAGGAGTTTGAAACCTTCTAGTTTGCCTTGAAGGACCATAACAACAATCTCTAGTTATATTTCCAACCTCATTACAATCAAAACATACCATCCTATTCATACCTCTTGGGCCTTCTTCTCTCCAAAATTGACTGGATGACTCATATAGGCAATATTTGGTAGTGTGACCCTTCTCTTGATAGTTGAAATAAGTAACATTCCTTGATTTTTCATCTCTACTATCCCTCCATGGATGATAATATTTGATAAACCCCTTACACTCTTTTCTCTATGTCCAAAGCCATTACAATTATAACAATAGCCATTAAAGAATCTTTCATACCTTGATGCGTTGGTCTGCCTCACAGAATTTGTCTTTACATTGTCTTTGAATTTCCTCTCCTTCTATTCCTCTTTGGTGCTTGCACCTTTAATCTCCTTGCTAGGAACATTATCATCTTGCATCACTCGTTTTCCTTTGAAGTCATCCTTGAACCCCAAATGAGTCCTGTCTCTAGCAGATCTCTAACTACTTAAAGACCATCAAGATCTTTGGATCTCTTTTCAAACTTTTGAAATGTCTTAGCTCTATTAACTACCTCAAACAACTCTCCCATTATAATTATCATGTCTTCTTCTTCCTTAATGCATTCTTCTTCCTTAGATTGAAGGCTTAAAGTCATGGAACTCGTCTGCATCTCTAACCTTTTGATTGTCTCATCAAGCTTACTGGTTTCAGATCAGTGTTTCTCCTCGAGTTCATAAATCTTCCCTTCATATTCCTTGACTAGTTCTCTTAGCTTCTCGACATTATTCTTAGTATGCTTCAGCTTCTCGACATACACACATTAGCTCAGCCTCTATGTCATCTCCTTCTTCTTCCTCCTCAAAGTGCGTGGATTCACCAAAAAAAATGGAATTTTCACTCATAAACCTCATTGCATTCTTGGCCATAAACAATACTTCATCACCTATCTTTTCATCTTCAGATATTGATTCAGAGTTAAAGATTTCATCACAAATATGTTTATCAGATGAACAACATTCTCCCTTTGTGTAAAAACTCTTCTTAGATTTCTTCTTGTTATCAAACTTTTTGAAATTCTTCTTGCCTTTATCATACTTGTGATTCTTCTTGTTATGATCTTCATCGTCTTCATCCTTGAGCTTATGAGTACACTTAATAGAAAAATGACCAACTTCTCCACAATTAAAACATTTAAAAGGCAACTTACCTTCATACTTACCAGACCCTGGTTTCAGTCTTCTAGAAAACATTGTAATTAGTTCATCATCATCAATCTCAGAAGCATCATCATCATCATTAGTCTTCTTATCTTTTGAGTTCTTCTCATCCTTGAAAGCAATCTCCTTCTTGATAAGTTTTGAATATATGATCCTCATCTCATATGCATAGGATGCCATGTAGCTCATCCATAGTCACGACCTTAAAATCCCTGGCTTCCTCAATAGCAAAAACTTTAGGGTCAAACTTAGGAGTGAGGGATATAAACACTTTTTGTACCACTAGTTATTTCACTTCTTTACCTAACCCTCTCGTGGTATTGACAAATTTATCAACTCTAGACAAATATGCAATTGTAGATTCCTTTTCTCTCATCTTAAGGCCTTTAAACTGATTTCTAAAATTTTGGACTTTTTTTATCCTTACCTTAGAATCTCCCTCATAGATGACCTGAAGTTTCTCCCAAATAGCTTTAGCTAATGTAAAATGCATGACCTTCACAAGTTTTAATTCTGCTAGTCCACACATGATTGCATTCATTGCCTTGGAGTTGTCATTATTTGCCTTTTTGTCTGCAATAGTGTTTGGATGAGTTTGAGGAAATGTATACCCATCTATCCCAAATTTCCAAGTGTTAAAACCTAGGGACATGATGTGAGTCCTCATCCTGATGCTCCAAAATGTGTAGTTTGATCCGTCAAATGAGGGAGTTTTGCTTGTAGACGAGCCACTTTGTTGGCTTGCCATTTTAGTGCTTCAAAGGATCTCCTTCAAGTGATTAAATTTCTTCAAAAGGACCTTCTCTGATACCAATTATTGGATACACCATTACTTAAAACCCTTACTTAATTAATTTTTGTTGCATACACCATTTAGGGCATCAAATCAACATTCATTAACCATTGGTAACACATTAAACATGATCAACCATACACGTGAATGAGAGAGCACACAAGAACACAAGATGTAAAGTGGGAAACCCTCGAGAGGAAGAAATCCCAATGAAACTTTTGATTATATTACTCAAACAAAAATACTTGCATGAATATGACACATCACACAAGTTTTTTTAGTGAGGCACCAACCCCACAAAGAGCACCAAATCCTATTTAACAAGGCACTAATCCTACAAGGAGGCTACAACATGCTAAGGTGATCAAGCACCAACTTAACCAATTGAAGATGAAGACCACTTATGTATTGTTGTTGTTACCACTTGAAGATGAAGAAAACTGAAGATATGTTGTTGCTACAACTTATAGTGATCAAAATTTCAGCTTCACCGTCTCAAAACTCTTTTCAAACACACTCCCTCTTATTTTGCTCAGTGTTGCTTCTTCATGAGCTGATTAGACCTCTTTCCCTTACTGCTCTACTTCTCAACTCTTCTCAACAGTTCATACTCTCTCTCAGCTCTGTCTTGATGCCCTCAAACCTCTATCAAACTCTCTCTAGGTTCGTACTTTTTCCTCTCATACAACTAGTTCAAAATGAACACATACACTCACTTAAATACATGATTAATATCTTAAACACTACTAGTTCGGATATACAGAAAAAATTACATCTACACACTCATATAAAATCATAACAAGGACTCACGTGGGTTGACAATACACCAATACAATCACAATGCACAACTAGGCCTAAAAGGCTAGTTTCTCCTTCACCGAGCACTCCATGAACTTCAAGGGCACAATCCAGCTTTGTCAAGACTCAATAAGCTCCACACATGTCAAACACATCCTCTCAACATCTCCTACAAGATTATGAAACTCTGCATCACTCATTCATCTTATAACACCACCAAGTAGGACTATTTCCTACTCATTCAAGGCACCTCTAGTTGACCAGTCTTCAAAGATGAAGACCTTGCATCCAAAAAACACCTCAACCATGACATTTAACCACTCACTAGAAATACGATGACCTGAAGAACACTTATAGTCATGTTATACATCATGATTCAACCTATAAAGCCAACAGAACAACTTCTACTCTTAAGCAATTTGAACTATCTAGAAACTAGATTTGTAATCTTGACCTTATAACACACTTTATAACACTTTCAAGATCCCTAAATGCATGAAATAAGATCAATTTGCATTCCTCTTCACTCTCTAATGAATAGGCATCATGAATCAATCCAAAATATTGGTCTCCCAGACCAATCTTCAGACCAAAACATTGTTGTCATGAACCAGTCAAACTAGGCCAACTTGTGACCTAAACCATGCCACTAAAACTGACCTGCAGAGCTCAACCAAAGCATGAAACACATCACATTCGATGTCAACAACACCTCCAAGGTCATCAACCATCATCACCAAGTCCATAAATTCTCAAGAACATCCATTCTCCATGACTACTAAAACTACCTTATAGCCCTAAAAACCAGTCTTCATGTTTGGACCAGTGCAAACCATTAATTGACTTTACCAAGCTCTAAAATCACTTCAAAAATGTAGCATTTGTTCTTAACAACTCAGTTAACAAATTTAGTTCATAGGTCAAATGGAAAACATGAGAGCAAAACAAACTTTCCTAGAAACTAGCAGATTTGAGTGGGCTCAAACTATAGTTAGGACACCAAACCACCACCATGTGTAATATGGAAGAGTCCTCTCGATCCCCCAATCATCACATTTGATGATTCAATGCATTCTTGGTTCATACCAAGAATATTTTTTCTATCGCTAGTAAACTGGGGTTTATGGAGGGTTTTGACCTTCATACCTTCTTAACAATCGTTCATAAATCTCAGGGCCTCATTTGATCTCATTCCAACTATGATATATTTTTAACTACATGCCTCAAAATACATGAAAGGCTCAAGGTCCCATGCAACCATTGCATGTTCCAACCAATGCAAAAATTTTCATTTTGAGATGGAAAACACAGTTGCTTGAGTTCGATAGGACCAAAAACATCATAACTTGCAAAAAATTCTTCATGCCAACCTGAATTTTTTCCCACCACACTACAACAACCTCTACTAACATCTCCAATTTTAACATTCTCATAAATAGCCATGTATCTTCTCAACTACTAAGGCTTGTATAGCCATGTCCCAGGAATTAAGTCTAGTTCAAACCTAGATAATGAAGAAACCACAACACCTTTGCTTTCAAGCTCTTCAAAACGACCTAACATCCTTAAGACAACATGTCTCACACCTCTGCATTCCATTATGGGCTCACACTACTCTACAACACATCTTCATCTTCATTAGGCCTCCAAGCACCTAGACGAGGTTTATATGATCAATTGTGTTATCTCGTTTTTAGTGATTCCAGCCAAAATTGAGATAACCATAGAATTTTTTTTGACAAAACCTCATAAAAATTCCCTTTGAAGGAGGATTTCAGGTTTTTGGGTTTCGATCGCATGCAACCATGTCTTTTAAATGCTTCATGTCGAGTGTATTCCGAAACCTGAAACCCAAGTACATGCTAGTGTATCGGGTTTTCGGTACCCAAGAGCATCGGAACATACCTTACAAAAAACATGTTACATGTTGCTTGTTTCCCGAAACCCAAAACCTGAAATGATCCTTTGTGTCAGGTTTTCGGAACTTGGTAGCATCCAAACACGTCTTTTACATGCTTCATGTCGGTTGGTTCCCGAAACCTGATTTGTTAAGAAAACCTTTGTTTCGGGTTTTCAGAAGTGCTAAGCATGATGACATGGCATTAATACCGAGTTTTCGGTTAGTTTGCACACATGTCGGAGGAGGTGTAATAAATGCTAGGGTTTTATAAATAGTCTAATTTTACACGTCATTTCTACCTAATATATTTTCGCTACGTGGATTTTTCGTACATGCTCCTTCGACCTCCAAACCTGACTGAACTTCTTGACTGATTTTGCGATTCATCTTCGAACATTTTTCGAATTTCTTGCAGGTTTTTTTTCTCTTCTTAATCATTTTGGGGTCTTTGGGTTTGTTTTTGAAGTGTTCTTTCGGTGTTTTTCCTCTTTACTTTTTCTTGCCCCTGGGTTTCGAGTTTAATGTTGTTTTATTCATTTTCTGATTGAATTTCTATGAAACCCCTTGTTTAGAAATTCATCTTAGGTGTTTTCTTATTTCCTTCCATGGATATAGTCGTGTTTTTTGAGAATAAATCTATAAAACCTAACTTACAAGCTTGGAGAAAATTTTACCTGTTCTGACATCCCAGAAACCCGACACCTTTGTTTTGGGTTTTACAGGGTGTCCGACACTGTTTGGTTTCTGTAGTGTATCAGGTTTTGCAAAGTGCTCAGCATCCTCTGACTTCCACTTTTGTCAAGTTTCACATATTGTCTGACACTGTTTGGTTTCCGTAGTGTGTCGGGTTCCACTGGGTGCTCAACATCTCCTAATTTCCACCTGTGTGTCGGGTTTCACGAAGTGTCCGACACAACCTAGTTTTTGATTATACCCTGCAGTGTGTCAGGTTTCACGAATTACCCGACAGGTCTCAAAGTCAGGTTGGTGTGGCGTGTCTATGGGGTTGCTCACCAAGCTTCCAAGTCTGATTGGTCAAACAATAGTTATCTAGGCATTCTTTCTTTAGGACTTCTCATGTCGGATCCTAGATCATCTAAGGATAAGTTAGATAGGTCAGGAAAGATGAAGTACAAGTACCAGAAAATGGAATCTCCTTACTACATAGATTGCAATTACGACATCCGAGACATGGAGCTTGGTAACATAGACATGGAGGACTTTTGGAACAGAACCAAGGATTCTTTTCAGAGTCCCTGGATGAAGTCAATAACCAATAGTGGCCTCCCTCTCATAGCAGGATTCCCAATGTCTTCTCAATGTCCCGAGTTCATTCTGGCCTGTGCTTCCAATTATGACTTAGATTCCTGCTCAGTGAAAAATCAAGCAGGAGAAACCATAGTAAAGTTGGACGGAGGTTACTTTGATGACCTCTTAAGATTACCCAACTTTTAGGAATATGTCGATGTAGATCTTTAGTCAACACAGAAAGCCTTGGAAAAAGATCAAGAAGATTGCATCAAGCATGTGAATAAAAAGTTCCTGATCAAGGCCAAGTCAGCCGTCTCTAGGTTTCCCAAATTTGTCCCCAGGAATGATTTCATCCTTGAAATTAGTGACATCATCACCCTGTTGAGTCAAGTATTTGGACTCCCCGAGTCAAGAGACTTCCAAGGGTGGATATATCAATTCATGGTCATTATAAAGAAGAACGAACAAGGGATTGATTGGAGCAGTCTTATAAGTAATGAGATTGATTCCCAGATGAAGACAGTCTTTACTACCGGCAAGTTTTATATGTCATCATATGTCACCTATGCAGCAGCTAGCATGAGGAATTATCCAGGGTTGGACGCTAAGGGAAGTAAATCAACCGAACATATATATTGGTATTTCCCTTAGCTGACAATGAAGGGGTCTGAGGATCAATTCAGAAGAGTGAATGATGCCTTCTTTTATGAGAACATCTGCATGTTGAACCCTGATTTAAGAAAGAGAAGAGTCTCTGATGAGGCATGGGCTGAAGTATCAAAATGGGGTTGTATCTTCTTGCAGTTCAAGAATTTCACATACCTTCGGGTGGTCATGTACCTAGGTGATCCTTTCTGATTGCCCAGATTCCCATTCCTCGGTGATAAGCTAATACTGATGGAGTTGGTTAGACAATTTTTGGATTTTCACAAATTCCAATAGAGTAAACACAAGGTTGCCATATCCTTCCCTATTTCCATCGGAACGTACATGTGCTCGAAAGTGGTTAAAGCTAATAATGTGGTGCACGAGCTTCAAGAAAATTTGAAGAAGCACATGAAGCACAGAGATGGATTTGATTTCCGAGGAGTCCGTAAATCATATGGGACTTTATATCTCCATGTGCCCAACATAGAAGATATTTGGGTTGATATTCAGGATGAAGTTGCCATCCGAAGAAAGGACAATAACAGGTTGATAATTGAAGAAATCCAGATGCTAGATTTATCTGACATCCCAACGGGTACCACGAATAACGAGAGTGTCCTTGACGCCTCGTATGATGGGTTAAATGAAGACCGATATGTATTCCCATCCAGTGATTGGTCCATCGCTGAGAAAGCTTCTATTGTGGGGAGAGCTGCTCAAATTCTTACCCGTACTAAGGCGTGGCTCATTTCATGGGGAATGCGTTATAAAGAAGGGAGTTTTTCAAAGCTAGATACTTTGGAAGTGGGACCCTCCAAGGGAAAAAAGGAAAAGGATAAGAACCCTTCCAAGAGGCCAATAAAGGTTAAGTTTGTCAGAAAGGGAGAAGATCAAGTAACCACACCAGTGGCCACTCTCCGACAAACAGTTGAGGTTCTTGATTCACCTCCACAACCAGAACAAGGAAATCATCCTTCAAGAGAAGAGATTGTTCAACCTTCCATTCCTCTTTTGGTTGACAGTTCATCAGAGGTAAGTCTTCCTCTTATCTCTCAAGCTCTAATTTCGGAATCATTGTCTCCTCCCATTTAGCCTTCCTTGCCTCAGATTTCTTCACCAAGTTCCTCAGCCATGGCTAGTATCTTCTCTGGCCTCTCACCTCTCCCCACTGGACCCCAATTAACCATGGACATGCCTCCTCCTTCTGCACCTTCATTCCCTGAGTCCATTACCACGGACACTACACTTGCAGTGGTCACCACTCCACAAGCTAACCTTCCTCCACCTGAGGATGTGACCGTAACACCTATAATGGGAGTAACTTCTTCCAATACGCCTCAATGGTTAATAGATCAGACCCCAAGGAAGAGGAAGGTGGTAGTTCCCCTACTAGCCTTTGATTTCAGTTCCCTCAAGGTAACTCCTACCAAGTCAGCCAAAAAACCCAAAATAGTTTCAAGGATTTCAGTGGATGTCTTAGGGCATAAATTTGCAAAAATTACTACTCCTGTGGCTGATAAAACCAATGATGATATAATGGTCACAGATTATCAAATCACAATGGTTGATCTAGGTAAAGTAACAATGGAGGGAGCACAACAAGACGCATAAGATGCCATGAATGTGTTGTGCCAGAAGCTAAAGGAAACTAAGGCAAATAAAGATGAGCTAAAAGATAAAGTAGACTAGCTGACAGAAGTACTACTCAAGCTCTCAAAGCCTCCTGAGTCAACACCATCATCCTCTACTCCTATCAGGTTCGATTTCTCATCGGTACCCATGATTGAGAAGATTAATGAGAAGGGGAGAATGGTCGATGAATGGATCCAGAGGCTGCTCCTGCAAGGAAAAGAAGTCATTGATGACACCGTGGAAGTCTACAAATCCTTGAAGGATATAAAGAGGGATGGAGAGAAAATGGATGATGAATTTTCAGCAGAATTCGGGAACCTAGAGTTAACTTTTCAAGCTCTCCAAATGCTGAAACAAGTTTTGTCCCGCATCCTGATCAAAGAAGGCATCATTCCACATGGGGACAAACATTTTCAACTAAAAAAGGCCATTAGATTCAGAATAAAGATTCTCAATGAAGCTTGCAGCAAATTGAGGGAGTCAAGAAATCAATTGGTCGATGACATGAATGACATAGAAGAAGAGCTAGTCAAGATCTGCGCTAAGGTGTTGAATGAAAGCTCGGGTATTCTGCATGTTGATGATCTTTACAAGAAGATCCAAGAATCAATTCAACATGAACCAAATTATGGCTTCGGTCTGGAAATCATTGATAGGTTTGTGAAAATTGAACATTATTTGGAAACATTGAGGAAACTCAACAAGAGACTGAAGAAGCTTCCTGGCAACGCTAGTGATACTTAGGAAACATGTGAAGTTCTGAGTGATCATTCCACCACACCTGATGAAAATGAGATGCAGGGTATAATCCAAAAATTCCAAGAATTTCGGGACAAACAGGTTTTGTTGGAGGAAGACAAAGATGATGAAACAAAATAGGCATAATGTTGCATGTCATTTCAATCTTGAAATCGACATGTCTTTTTCATTTTTGTTTCATCACATAGGAAGCAAATTTTGACTTGGTGTCCTGCATGAGAGCTAAGCAAAATAGGAATCTCATTAAAAAGCCTATTTTCTAGGATTTATCCTATTTTCTCTCAACTCCTTTTATAATAAATAAGGGATTTTTATGCATTCCAAAGGGTTGAGATTTTTGGAATATTGAGAACTATTGTGAAGAAGAAATACTTTGTGTTTTCTTTTAATCATTTGAGGAATAGAAGTTGATGCTATTTTGTAAACTTTATGTTGTGAGATGTATCTTTCTTAGGATATTGTTCTTATGTTCATAATCTTAAGCTATTCCTTGTTTAGCATTTTGATTGTTCTAATCATTTCAAACATTACATTTGTTGTCTAAAACTTGTATGATTATTTTGTGATTTGCGTTTGCTCGAAAGAAAGTACGTTCCCCTCATTTCCTTTCCATTTGTGTTTCTTCCATAATAATAATTTCCTTTCTGATCCATTTCATTTCAAAAGTAGCAATATCTCTGCCTAGTATGGATATAAATTTTGGGATTCTATCCCAACCCCAATGGTTAGATTAGTGTGAATACTGTATATTATTTTTGCTTTGTTTTAGACTAGTAATAAACAAGAAACCTCACCTGTATTTGAGGAGGGATTTAATCCCATGTACTATGGTTGAACCTCATATTTTGGCTTGATAAAATATCCAACCAACAAATTGCAAACCATGTTCAAACCTATACCTACACTTTGATACTCACATGAGTGTCTCAACACACTCTCCTCGTGCTCTCTAATCCTTGACCATGCTTATCCATCTACCAGATTCCTTTATTCCATCATACCAAGCCATCATGCTGACTAGGCCTCCTAATTAGGCCTTCTAGGTCAAGCCATTCTTAGCTTGTACACTCTTGCCACTATGCTACACCTTGTCTGCTCAAACTCTCATGATCTCCATATAAAATCCTTGTCTATAATGTGCTTGTGCATTTACATCAATGACAACACACAAATACACAATTGCCAAGAATTTACATTATATTTAATTTTATTAAATCATATACATGCAATGATTGGAATCCATTAGCGAAGATTTCCATCTGTAGAGAAACATATATGTAAGTACGAATATGATCCTTCTGCCAAGACTCGATAGGATTCCCATAGTCCTCTTATTGGAAAATACAAATATAATATTAATTTATGTTGTAGTTAAAAAAATAAAACTTGAACACTTATTATTATAAAATAATTTAAACTACGATACTTACAAATCGTTCCCATGTTCCAACGAAGACCACAGGACCGGTGGGATTTGTGATCTTTTTCATTGTTCTAATATGACATTTACAACTAGTTGTCAACTTGGTTGCACTGAATCCTGACTATTCCAATATTCAATCAATTGACACCATGGATCGGGTTTGTATCTATCATGCCTATAAATAGTTTAGATGTACACTTGGTTAGCACAACATTTAGAAAAAAGTAAAACTAATTATGAAAGTAATCACATTTATTAAAAATTAAAGTAAATATTACTTAGTTAGACATCAACATTTACCTCCCATGTCTTTTCTATTCATCATGGTTATAATGCATCTTCAATGTTTATTTTCAAATTATCTCTCTCTCACTACAAAATTTCTGCAGTGTAGCTGTGAAACATGTCTAGTGTTATAAAAAATAAGCTAAGAAAACAAAACATAATGTAATAAAATATTATAAAACAATTCAAACTAATTATTATTCAAATAAATATATTCAAGAAATAAACTTACCGTCATCCAAGTAATGGACCTTACATTTCCGAATTTCCTTCAACACCCAATTTTTGTCTTTTTGAGAAATCGACATAGAAGACATCATTATAAATTTTATTTCCTTCTTGGCTAGCTTGTTAATGGTTTTTTTGCAATGTCTACAACACAATATGTTTTATCATCCACTACTTGTAATTATAATCCATGATAAAAGATTAAATTAATAACTTACAACTATAATTGAAAATACAAATACAATTTACATTGAAAATATAATTGTCATTCAAACATCTGAATATACCTTCCATTCGTGTCGGGGTAGATATCCCCAAAAGTATATAGGAATATAGTTTTGCTCATATTACTAGAACAATACCTCTTATACCTCTCTTTTAGTAAACCATGCAACAGGTGCTATATAGAGTGTGGGTAAGTAGGTGGAGAAGGGGAAGGAAAATCATCATTGAGACATCTCATGGAATAAAAATGTGAGGGGTCTACACTGTACATGTAAGATGAGGGATAACACTCTGACATAAGTATTTCGTTAGGTAGAGAGAGGTGTGATATGTGTATCAAAAGAGGGATCGATAACAGAGACACTTAGGTGACTAGAGGGAGGTGATATAGAGGCATGTGGCCAGATGGAGGGAAGAGATATATTATGTGCATTGCCAACTACAACCAAAACATTTTAGCCATTTTAGGATTTTCTTGAATTTGGCTAAGAAATATATTAAATAACTGCATAAGATACATAACAAAAAAATGTCATGATTTAAAACAATTTACCTAATATTAAAAAATAATGACATTACATAAAATAATAAATGTAATTTAAAGTATTTTCCCTAAAGTTCAAGATTTTTTTGTAAGGTTACAAATTTAACAATAAACCAAATTTCAACTTAGTTTTTAGGCCACATAAAAATGAAGTGTAAGATCATTAGAAATCTCAAGGAATATGAAGTGGCAAAGAAAACCATGGAATGTTATTTATGTTTCACTCTTAATTCGGTTTTGGAACCAATGGATAAAATAATTGCATGTATAATGGGTACTTCTATTACATCAAAATATAGTTTGAACTAGAATTACACTTAGGAACTTAAATGTTCAACAGGAATTGATGAATCATCTTTGTCTTCCAATTACCCTTAATCTCAATATAATGGCCATCATTGAAAATGAATCCATTTCCTCAATATCTCAAAGGAAATGAAGTGGATCAACAAAACCATAAGAATATCTATGCAAGTTTCACCTTGTCTTATTCTTTCACATTTTAATAGGAAAACTCAATTCACTATGGGTATTGTTGGGACCTCCAAATATACTTACAACATTACACATATGAATATGTTTGTCTTTGGGAATCCTCTGTGCATCCACCCATGTGCCAATGAAATCTATAGAATTATCTTTTTCTATTGATACACTCAATCTTTCCTATTGGAAAAAAAATCTATATCACCTAGTAGTTATAGTCAATGTACTATTACTCATATATTTAGTAAAAATCATGTTCTATCCCTCTTCACTTTATTTAGATCCACATATAAATATTGTCTTAACAACAAATATGTGAGACTCCCTTTGCTTCTATAAAAATAAATATTTTTTCTTATTAATGATTCATCTTTTCTTCACTACCTATTAAAAAAAGATATATTACCAGTTGGGCATGAAAGAAGTGGAAATCCAATGTTGAATTAAAGAATCATGGCCAAATCACTTTTAGGATGGTCTCTTGTTGCTATTACCATGAATATTTGAAAAATCGTACTCTTTTGGGTCCCTGGTTTATAGGAGAAAATAGTCAAATGGTAAGGAATTGATAAAGGATGGGGTTGGACCTTGAGGGAGAACACATTGTTTAATCCCATTATGGATCATGATGTAACGAAACTCCCATCAATACTAGAAGGAATAAATATTGGTGGGAGATTATGCTCTAAACATGTGGCTCGATCTCATTTCATAGTGACCATTTTTAACCAAGTCTAGAAAGAAATGTATCTTATGGAGTGCAATATTCAACCAAATTGTGTTAATTTTGAAGTAAATAAAGTCCTCACTTTTTTCCATGTCATTTAATAGTTTAATTACGACGTATGAAATGCAATGAATAGAATATAAAAGTGACTCTCTTGTGTGCCATTTTTGTAAGTGCCCCATAGGACAATGATGTAAAAATTGTCCTTCCAACCTAAGGATCAATAAATGCTGATAAAGAAAAGGGAAGGATATTCATGAAAACCTCATTTGAGAATTAGAGAAGAAAGATCAATGAATCAATAATTTTTATGGAAATCAACTGGGATGAGCTAGTAAATATTGTTGATTTAGATAAATAACAACTCTACTCTTATTGGAAGTTCTTAGTGAAGAACCTGGAAGAAGGAAGAAATAGAGAGGTATCTTCTACATTTCAAGAAAACAAGAGGTTATATTAAATACTGTAGTGATAAGATGATAGGATTATGAAAATTGTAGTTATTTAAATTATTTCATTTGGTATTTGGTTTCTGCCTTAGGCAGAATGGTCTACCATATTTTGTAGTATTGTAAAAGGGTTAGGATCCTTTCAAAAACCCTACATTTACCCCTACGAAAAAAACTTAGATATTTTCTTCACTAGCCCATGATTGTCTCTACATTCTTTAAAAAATTAATTAATATAATTAGGTTTTGAGAGAAAACTCAAATTACTAGAGCATGGGGAATGGAACAAAAATTAATTAATTAATTAATTACATTTTTTATTTTCAATGGAAGTTTAGGGTTTCATTTTTAGATATATTTTTTTATTTGTAAATTTTAGCCTCTTCTCATGGAATTTCATAATGACATATTATAGAAGACTTGAACATCATCACAAAGTATTGTTGTTGTTTCACCAAATGCAATTAAACAGGTATCCAAGCTAGTCAGTTTGCATTTGTTAGAATAATCTCATCCTATGTTAAATAGGAGATTTGAAGTAAATTATGAAAACACACTAAAACATAATGGAGAACTGAATTTTATGACATGTTATAGTTACAAGTACTATGGTGATATGTATGTAAAATGTGGATTCATGTACTTAGCGTATGAACTACTCGACAAAATGCTTGAAAGAAAAGTGGTCTTATAGATTGCAATTCAAACAAATTTAATGATACATATATTCAACACAATTAACACACATTTATCCATGGAAAAATAAAATCTTTGCAATGGGGTATGGACGTCCATCGAGGCATAATGGGAATTTTTTTGGTTGGATGTTGTAGTTGTAGCTACCCCATTTGATATGTATGTAAAACGTTGTGAAAAGGCCTTGTAAAATGCATAAATGAAAGCTTTAGTGTATGCACACCAAGTGTTTGAGCAAATGAAAGAACGTGATTTTTTCTAGAATATCATACTTATAAGTGAATGCAATTTTATTGGTGTAAACAAAACTTTGCAACCTTTTCCAGCATCCTTTTATCTTGCACCAAAATAACACATTTAGAGTAGGACATGGAAAATCATTAAAGGATAATAACATCAGATGTTTTTCAGATGTAGTTGCATGTGCTCTAATTAATAGACACACAAACTATGGTCGAAAAAACACCTCAAAAAATTGTGGTTCCATGGAACATACCCTTACTGTGTTAGCTTCATTTTTATTTTATTATAATGTTGCCATGCGAGTTTAGTGGATGAGGGTTGTAAATTTTTCAATGGCACGAGGTTGCAAATTATGTTATTTGTCAAACATTTATGTAGAAGCATGCATTTTGGGGTGAAGTTAAAATGGTAAGGGGATTGATGAAGGATAGAGAAATTAAAAAATATTGTTGCGAAGAAAATTGTTGTGAGAGATCTAAAACAATTCCATCCTTTCAAAAAACAAATTGTTGTGATAGATTATAGAAGACTTGAGCATCCTCACAAAGTATTGTTGTTGTTTCATCAAAGGAAACTAACATGTGTTCAATATGGTCATTTCACCTTTGTTAAAATACTCTCATCATATGTTAACATTAGATATTTGAATTAAGGTATGGAAATACACCAAAGCATAATGGAGAAAGGACTTTTTTCAAATCTTATAGTTTCAAGTGTTATGGTGATATGCATCTAAAATGTAGAATCATGCACTTGGCATGTGAATTTTTCAATAAAATGTCTAAAATAAATTTGGTCTTATGGATTACAATTCAACCAAATTTAACAAACAAAAATTCAACCCGATTAGTTCACATTTGCCATGGAAAAATAAAATCTTTGCAATGGGGTATGTACATCCATAGAGGCATAATGAAAGAGATGGAATGGCTATGGAAGGATAACAAAACCAACAACTTGAATTTACGATCAACATTTGATATAACCCAGAAAGAAGCTCTACTTCATTCAAATAAGGCATATGAAAGGTAGTGATTAAGCTAGTGCAATTGCCTGTGTACTTGATGATCAAACTTTTCAATGTATGCACCATTGAAATTCAAAAAAGGGTTTGTAAGCTTGTGGGTTCTTAAATTTGAATACATATAATAAAAAAGAGTAAAAAACACTTGCACAAATTGCAACAATGGAGTGGTATGGCACCATTCTTTGGTTCATGCTTTTATTAACACAAAAGGCTAAATTTTCCACTTCCAACTCAACTTGCAAAACAAGTTAAACTCAAAATCCTAAACTAATTTTGGACTTCCATATAACTCAAAAATAGGCTCATGTAGGCACAACGTCAACATGCAAGAAGTTTTTCTCGGAATAGAATTATGCAAGTCAAGCATGCACTCAACGCGTAATCATATCTCTCCCCTAGTGAATGTGCCCCAAGGTCTCTAAAATATAGGGATTTTCATAAAATTAACATATTTGCAATTATTTTAACTTAGAAAGTGTTTCCCACCTCTTTGGGGATAACTATACAATAATTTGTACTTATCCAAAAATTGACATTTGACAGTTTATTTTGTAGTGATTCAACTATTTTTAGGAAATCACTTATTTGGTCCTGCATGGCTAAATAAACACATGACTGAAATAAATAAATCCTAAAACATCCTGAAAGTATACTTTTAGAGTATTTATAAAAATAAAAATGATCTAAATTTAACAGAATTTCAAATGTCGAAATTGATGTCATTCCCAACATTCCCCCTTTGATGCAAAGGGAAGAAATTCCAATCATCTGTTTGAGTATTCCACTTGTGTGCTTCAGCAATCCCTTGGTATGTAGATCAACAATTTGATCCTTTGTTCTTACAGATTTAATGAAAAAATATTTATCATTGACCAAGTCTCTGATAAAGTGATCCTTGAGCTGAATGTGTTTGGTTCTAGTATGGAAAACTGAATTCTTGGACAAATTTATTGCCTCTTTGAAATCAACTAAGATTTTCCTCAACCACATTCCTTGTATGCAAGACTATGTAATGGTTGAAAATTCAACTTCAACAGAGGATAATGTAGCAACACCTTATTTATTTGAAATCCAAGAAACCAAATCTCTTCCCAATGTGAAGCAATAACCTGAAGTAAACTTCTTGTCATCAAAAGAATCTCCTCAATATAAATCTAAGTATCCAAAAAGACATAATGAATTTTTTTATCTAAAGTGAATACCATGATCATAGGCATTCACTTATATCTAAAAATTCTTTTCACAACTTGTATGTGTTTGAGTCAAGGCTTGCTCATGAATCTAGAAACTAGTGAAACCCCATAAGTGATATAAGGTCTGGTAATAGTCATAAACATCAAACCTCCCACCATGCTTCTAAAAATATTCTTATTAGCTAAATGGATGTCATTCTCTCTCATTATTTTTTCTTTGCTTGCAATTGGAGTATCTGTAGCCTTAGAAACTTGAAGATTGAACTTCAACAAGTAAGCTTGGACATATTGTGCTTGACAAATAAATATTTCTTCTTTCTTTTTATGGGCTTCCATACCAAGAAAGTAATTCATAATTCGAAGATAACTCATTTCAATTTTTATTTCATAGCTTGTTTTAAGCTATACAACATCTCCATGGAGCTTCCAATGAAGATCAAATTGTCTACATAGAGGAAAACATACAAAACATTAGACTTGAATGTTTTTATGTAAAGTGTTGGCTCATTTTGACTTCTTACAAATAATTTTTCCAAAACCCAACTATCAATTCTTGAGTACTATTGCCCAAAATAACCTTTGGATATTTTGGTAGTTTGCAGTTCCATTTTGGCTCTAAGGCATCACTTTTGAGGTTGCACACGCTACTGGTTTTGTCCTTGGTGCATTTTTCATGGTTGTTCTTCTTGTGCGCTCCCCTTTCTTCTTCCCTTTCCCTCGCTTTCTTTTGTGCACTCTCATATTCCTCTTTCCTTTTTTGCAATTATTTTCCCTTTCCCTTTTATGCACACTCCTTGTGCATTTGATTCCTCTATCTCGGTTGCTGCTCATCCTCTTGTGCGCACCCATGGGATTTTCTTGCATCTTTGCAAGTCCTCGACATACCTCTTGCGTGCATGTTATTTCCTCCTTGAGTCCTATGCACTCCCTTGAATGCACTCTTGTCCCCAAGCACATCTCCTCTCACGTGCTTCTCCCTTTTCCTCTATCGACATGCTTCCCCACACACTACCTTCTCCTAAGCTTCTGTGCTTTCCCATAGTTGAACTATGGATCTCCCTTGCGCATTTACATATCTGTGCAGATTTACACTCCTTTCCTAGACCCCGCACACTCTCTCATGCACATCAACGTACTTCTGCATCCCTTTATCCTTATGTAAACTTGATTTTTTGCCACCCTCTTCAGCGCATGCACCTAAGGCTGTAACCTCTGTGCCAATCCAAGGTCGCCATGTGTCCTATTATATGGATCACACAAATAAAGTGAATTTTGTAAAGATGAATGGAAGGCTCCCAGTTGTGTGTGAATCCTTGTAGACAATAAAAGTGTGATACATGGAAAATATCGAGCTTGTAGTTAATCAACGATCTCCTACAACCAATCAGGTGATGCCACATGTCAAGCGTGTTGCTCTTGCACTACAAAACTTCAAATCGCCATAACTTCTTCCAACGAGCTCTAAATCATGTGTGGTTGGTATTTTTGGAAGGATATTGACATGGGATACAATTTAGTCTCTTCAAAATCAAATTTTTATGGGATTTGTCAGTTGAAAATGGGAAAAAATGATTTAGGCCATTAATGTGTAGTTATAGTCGTCTCAACCACCCAAATTTCATGGGATATGGCCTCTTTCCTTCTTCGACAAACAAACTGATGTGGGGAGGTGGATTTGACAAATTTACATGTTGATTTGTAGACACTTAATACATCTTGTTGGTGGTTTTGGCTTAGAATTTGAGTTTCCCTCTCTTTTCCCTCCTTTTCTCTCCTGTTTCTTCTATATATTATTGAATAATGCCCATTTTTAAGTATTGGACCCTCTTGGAGTGCAATGGAATTATTCGGAGTAGTGAATTTTGTATTTTGAGGTGTAGGCCTCAAATCTAGGCCAATGCATGTTGATTCTTGTCGCCATCCTCCATTGTAATGGACTATGCATTCACTTGAAGCAATAGAAATTGTGTTTTGTGGCTCTTCTTTACCCTTGCATATGTTTATTGCATCTACTTGCCTTTCTATTTCAATATTGGTATATTGTGCATGTTTTATATGTCTTGCAATATTTCTTTTTCTGTTGTGCTCCATGCAAATGAGAGCTTCAATACTATTATGGACTATGGCACACATGTCTACCCTTCATTTGCTTATTTCCCCCCATTTTCACTCATATGAGAGTCTCTTTCCCCTTCTTTCAGGTGTTATCACCTCCCCTTAGCTTAGGATTTCATTTTATGCATCTCCTTCTAAACATGGTTCCTTGGAGTGATAGAGTTGAGTTAGATAGCTCCATTTCCCTTCTTAGGAGTAGTTTTAGCAGTAGGAATAAGTAGAGGAAGCTGGCCTTTTTCGAAGGTTTGTCTCAAGTGCAAGTCCCACAACTTAGAGACAATACCATGTTGCCTTGAAAAGCCCTGGATTTTTGTGACTCAGGTGTGGGTGCAATTTTGAGCTCTAATATTTTTGGCATGCTAGGTGGGACCACTTGACAAGGTTTAAATTTCAATGCTTCCAAGTTTTTGTGTGTGACTTAGTAATTTCTAGCTTTTGGAGGTTTTTTTCAACACAGCTGGTGACTCCAATGTTCCTATCTATTGGTTTCAATAGTCAACGCACCCTATTTCATGAGAAGGATACATACGAAGAAAAGCGAAACAAGTGGTGAAGCCTTTGAATATTTGTAGTTATCTCCAGTGAGAAAAAAAAGAGGCAAAGTAGTGTACAAATCTCTATCTCCTCCATGTAGAGATATTTCCACTCCTCCTCTTGGTAGACCCTTTGGATGTTCCTCTAGAGTCTTGAAACCCATCATTATCATAGTGCATCAAATAAACTTTTCCTTTGTCAGCTTCAATAGTGGTAGTCCCTTGGCTTTCAATGGCCAACATGATATATCAGTGGCTGCACACAAAAACACTCCCTTTTTCACTGGTGAGAATTATACTACCCCTATTGATCACATTCAAGACATTGCAAATGTCTGATCAACTCACCTAATAGTAGAAGATCATGTTGTAATCAGAATGATAGCTTCTTCAATCAAAGGAAACCACTTCAATGGTACAACATTTTAATACTTGCCTCTATTCATAACTGGGATGTGCTGGGAACAACTCTTTGTATTCAATTTGAGGAGAAGGTAGACAATATCTCCTTGTTATAAAACCTCACAAAAATCAAGAGGGCTCCCTCCTTCTTCCACGTCACACGTTGGTGTCACCGGTGTCCCCTCTATCCCATATATCCACAGGGGGACAAGTGGGACAATAAATTACAAACCAATCACTTTAGAAGCTCTTGGACCCCCACGTGACATCACTCAACTCTACCGGTGCAATTTCCTAGCCCCCTCATCTTATTCACCACACACCACAAGATTCCACTTGTCACCATCTGGTGAAAGTCATAATTTGGTGCCCATGGTGTCCCCTATGCCCCTCTTGCACTACTTGCAAACCCTCAGTCACTCCATTTTAACCCTGGTCAGGTTGTGTAGTTAGTGGATGAGTTAAAAAACATAACAAAACTCCATTAAAACATCATTCACCTAAAAGTTAACCATTTTTTTACGAAGATTGTTGTTGTAACACCCTCTAAACACCATTTTTTACCCAGATAATCTTCCAAAATTCTTCCATACACTCCATAGCCACCAAAACGTAGATTCGATCATAACTGTTTAATCAGAACCCCGATTACCTTGAAAGTTTGCCAGAATATCCCTCTCTAAAACATCTTTGGGAATAATGTGATAGAAAATTCATTGGTGCCCTAGTTTTTTTACAAACTCAAACTGAAATATCGAAACCTAAAACTTGATTTTTCATTTTTACAAAGATCCAGTAGATGAAAAATCATAAAATTCAAAGCTAAAGGTCCTAGTGCAAAACAAATAAATGATAGTGGGTTCGTTGCAACCCGACACCGATAATTACACTTTCTAAAAATAACATGTATTTAGAATATAGGTGGATAAAAAGAGTAAGTTTATTAAAATAATGGATTCCCAACATTTATAATATCCCGAATAAATAAAAAACATCAGAAAATGGTAATTTGGGAAACTTTCTAAAAATAGTAGTATTTGGGAAAGTGGGCATCTAAAAATAAAAAGTTTCTAAAAAATGTAAACCTTCAATGGTTACAATAATCCAAATGAATTAGGGACATCAGAGAGAAAAAATAGAGAGATCTTACTAAAATAGTAGTCATGGACCCTATTTGAGTGTAGAAAGTTTGTGGTGACTCCATTTTTTCTCATCTCAGTCCTTTTTGGAAAGATGAAGTTCAAATACTCAAGTCTTGAGCATATTTCAAACCTAATTAGTTAGTATCTAGGTGTGGGAGATAGTGATGTCACTCACATGGATCTCGAGGACCTGAAAAATAGAATGCTTGGAGGACCTCCAGAGCCAGTGGAAGAGAAAATCTTTTTGAGCTGATTATTTTCAGTAGGGGCATCTAGAACAATGTGTTGGTCTTATCATGTGCAAAACATTATGAACATAACTCTAGGATAGTACGAGCAAACGAAAAACTCAATTGTCATAGTCCTCATTCCTAAAGGTATCTCTCTTTGTTTGTAAATTCCAACCAGCAGTAGTATGGTCATCATTACCAAAGAATTTGCATCACAAGAATAGGAAAATATTGACTCATACCAACAAGGCCTCGCACTCGAGTTATGGCTCAGGTAGGGAAGGAAACCTTCTCGTGTGCCTAAAAACTTGTCTAGAAGTGAATTCCATGAAGGTTACTCACATGTTATCATCCTATTGAGTAAAGTGATGGGCGAAGAGACAAAAAAAGAGTTTCAAGACTGGATGACCCAATTCATCCTTGTTTCCACTGAAGGGAACCAAATGGTGGATTGGAGACAAATTATAAGTGACAATATTCATCGGTAGTTGCTCCATTTTCATTTTACCATAAATTTCACTATGACCTCTTGCCTATTATATACTCTCGCCTTCACAAGACCTTTCAAAGGCCTGACTTTCACTCTAAAAGTCTCCAAAAAAACACCTTCCTATGAGAAATTCCCACAACTCATGCACAAGGAAAGTAATCATCATTGTCCCAGGGTGAATGATGCATTCACCATGTTCGTCATTAGACTTATAGAAGGTAACCCAAAGATGAGGATGTCCTCTCAGGTAGTTTTACTGATTGAGAAATATGGGAGCTACTTCACTCAATTTTGAACATTTACCTACATCAGGGTTTTGGGCTTCAATCTCACTCCTCGAAGACTGTTGACCTTAAACCTCAATGCAAATGTGAGGGTTAAGTAGTTCGCCCTTTTGCTAAAGATGTGTTATGAAAATTTATCTAGGTTCAAATAGATGAACCGAAAGAATGTAATAAAATATTACACATTGCATCGAGAATCACTATTTATTTATATATCACAGTAGTTTACATTAGTCTTTCACACACTTCTCACACACTTTCATATTCTTAGATTCTTATTCACCTATTCCCTAGTATTCTCCTTGTACACATGCTTCCTATTTTACTCTCATGCATATCTCTCTTCTATATTTTCTTTTGTGATTAAGTACAATAAATATCCTCTATTACAAAATTAGCCAAAAGACACTTTTTTGGTTGTGACTCTGTCGGCTAAATCTGCATTCTGTTATGATCTTCTTTGTGTTGTGATTTTTGATAGACCTCTATAACTTTATGTCATATTTGGTAGATTTTGTATTCTTCTGTGAAAGTGCACAGTGTCTCATGGATTACTTCAGACTTCAGAGGCTTTCCCTTCTATCCATGGTTTTTCATATGTCTCGCGGGTTTTCTTTCCTTCTGCGGGTTGTTCTCAAAATTTATGAAGAACCCTGTCAACATCATCCATGAAATTCAAGTGTTGTATCATCCTTGAGACAACCAAAATGATGAATAACCTTTTTTTTCTTTCCAAAATGTGAAGTGTGTATGTTTGCTGGAAATCCTTTTCCTTTGGAGCTTTACTTAGAAAACCAAAGCATCAACTTACTAGAACTTAGACATTTTGGCGTAAGGAAGTTTTCCCTCTCTCAACTCACCCAGTGGATTTACAGGATACAATGGCTTCCCAACAAAATTCTATGTACTTTCCTTTTAGGTCGTAGTTTGTGGAATATATTTTGCATATTTGGTTGTGATCTTCTTCTCAAATGTATACCACTATTATAAATGTTCTTTAATTTCTCATGCCCATACCTACATCTGCGTATTTTCCTGAACAATGAGAAGGATAGATCTGTGGATGGTTGATTAGATTGAATTTGAATATATATTTTCTTTGATATGGCCAACTCATGTTGTATCCTTATTATGACTCGGTCCATTGGTGTGCTATATTACTACATATCTGTATTTTTCTCAGCTCATTATTTTTTCTTGTTGTGGTATTGTTTAGTTAGTTCTATCAGCTTTCTTCGTTGATTTTCATCCTCATCTAAGGTAATATCATACTCAGTTGACTCCTTGGTTAGCTGATGTTCCAATTTTTTCAATTCGGTCCCATCTGTCTAAGTTAGGCTTGGCCAACCCCTGACATACACATAGTATGTTGTGACGTTTGTAACCTCTGTTTCCATCTTTGTTAGAAATGTATCCATGTCTTTCTATTATCTCTAGTTTTCTATTGTTTGAGGTTGTAGGATTTTTTGGTTATAATCTTGGATTGCCTCAACTTTAATCTTCTTCTTTTCACTCTCCTCTATTATGACACTGTTTGTTAGAATTACCTCACTCCTTGTTTAAGTGTTGTTTCTATTGGAAGGTTGGAGTCAATATCGATTAGGGGTTTAGTTGTTCTTATGGATGTCATTAATCTGTTCATAGCTTCCTCTAGGTCAACACATCTCTGCATCAAATATTTCTCTGCACTTTGATCTAACAACTAATTTCTTGTAGAATTTTGCATAGGTGATAGTTTAGGTAGGTGTACTGTGTAACCTTCCTGTGCTTTCTCGACTACACCATGTTGCAGTTGGATAGTGTGTGTCTATCTTCTTTGATGGAGTTCTTGCCTAATCATTGCGCCAATGAATCCCATAGAGGATGAGTTGGGATTAACCCACGGGGTGCTTCAAGTGTTTCTGTAGTGGTGATATGAGATTGTACCTATGTTTCTAACTCCTTTTTCTTGTCCTCTATCTCTTTTTTCTTTTGTTTCACTTCTTTTTGTTTTTGTTTTATCTTTTCTTCTTCTTATTTCTTATGTTATTCTTTTCTTTGCTTTTCTTCAGCCTCCTTTTTTTTGCCTCGTATGTCTTCTTTTCTTGTTCTTTTCTCTTGTTCTTTTCCTCCTTATTTTCCTCTTCTTTCTTTTTTCTCTTCACCTCTTCCTCATTTTGTCTTTCTTTATTCTTCTTCTTTTGTTCTTCCTTCCCCTTCTCATCCTCATCCTCCTTTTATTCTTCTTTCTACTTCTCTTGTTCTTCCTTCCTCTTCTTATCCTCCTTCTTTTCTTCTTCTTTTTGCTTCTCCTCTTCCTCATGTTTCTGTTCCTGTTCTTTTTTCTTCTCTTCTTCTTTTTTCCTTTTTCCTTCTTTTTCTTTCTTCCTTGTTTCTTCCTCTACCTTCTTATCCTTTGTTTTATTTTCCCATTTCTTTTTTCTTATTACTCTCTCTTTTTGAGTTTGTTTGTTCTTTTTTCTGTCAGTTGTATTAACTCTTCTAGATCTTTTAAGCGGCTTTTATCCTTGATTGTTTTCATCTTCTTTTGTTTAAGTTGTTTCAATTCCTTTTCAAATGACTCTATGAGCGTTGCCTCCTCCATGTCTATTTGAGATTCTATTTATTTTAATAAGTCATGTGGGAGTAGATGTACTATATCTTCTATTACCAAGGAGAGTCTCTTCAAATAATTAATAATTGTTTATGTTATGGATACATGTTCTGTAGATATTCCCAAATCATACTATTGGGCTACTTGTGAAACTCCGTTGAGGCTTAAACAAGTTTTGTACAAATTGTATGCAATCTATGATAGGTGTGATTCTTCCCAAGATTCAATTTCTTCTGTGAATTGGGGGCTTGATTCTTCTTCTCCTTGAAATGTTGCTAGAGGAGTGAGTGGAGTAGATGAAGACTTTTCTTCTCCTGAATTTGATATTTCCATTGCTTTTGTTTCTGACTCTTCTCTCTCTTCACTTGTTTCTGGTTCCTTCATCACTTTTCTTATTGCTTTTATCTTTTATCTTTTGGCAGTTGGTTGTAGAGGATATTTTTTCGGTTTTAGCTCTTCTCTTATATGTTTTGGGTATTTCCTTGTTTCTCCATGGTCATGATTTTATGGATGCTTATTTTTAAATTCCTCCCATGTCTCTGTAATAACATCATAATATTTAGACGTATTGGTTTGATGGTGTCCACTGGAATATATCTAATTGCCAGAATTTTTGTGGCTACCAGCTCATCTAATGCTTCATATAGTAATGGAGCTATGTGTACCACCCACGGAGTAAAAGGCCTTATGAAAGTATAGTCAATATCCACTATAAAGACGACTTCATTCTCATACCTCTTGATTTTTTTGCTACTAGTTGTCTTATGTTTTCTATCCACCCTATTAAGGATGTTATCTGTTGTACATGGTTCATGGTGTTCATGTGATTCAATATTTTTTCTGTAATGGGTAGATCTTAGCTCCATTAAACTTGCTATGTTTTGGTTGGGAGGGTGTTTGTAAAGTACATAGCTAGGCATAGTATTATGGAGCCATAACAAAAGGTGTGTTTCATTTCTTTGATTTTACTAGTGTTTTCATGAAATTCCATGGCTAATACCTCACACAGGTTCTACTCAGAGTGGGAGGTAACAATATCTAGGGAAGCTTGTGCACTTAGCTCATGAACACCATATTCCCTATTCGTGTGATAAATTTTCAAACAAATGACCTTAGCTTTATACCTGAGAGCGTGGTTTTTGATATTGCCGATCCTCACTGCTAATTTTTAACATGGTGACATTCATTTATCATGATGTTTACTTCATCATCATTTTCTTCTTTGTGAGTGTCGATTGTCCTTTCGCTAGCAACCCAGTGAATCTTTCTAGGTCTACATCACTAATTTGATGTGGGTTTTATAGGTATAACATTTGATTATGTAGGTGACTCAGAATAACCCTAACTGCATTGTCGGCCATAGAAAAGTAGGGAATTTTTCTCCATGCATCCAACTTTAATTCGGAAATTACTTTAGCATTGTTCTTGTATTCCATGGCCCGTGTTGTTGGATTTTGTTAGAGAAGTAGCTCCCTATCAATCTCTAGACGAGTGTGATCATAATCCACGATCAACGAGTGTGTTAGCAAATGGATTTGCATGCATGTAAATGACATGCAATAGTCAAGGGATAAAGTCCCTCCTCAATGAAGGTGAGGTTTCCTTTATTGAAAACCAAAACCGTATTTACATCTATACATTAAAAATTGTATGTGAGGGGTGTTTTGGGACATCAAATAGAAAGAAGTGTGAATGAGGGAGATGGAATGAAATGAAGGAAAGAAATGGAAGGGAATGGATGAAAGGAGCATACAATAAATAGGTAAAAATAAAGCCTAATATTGCATAGAGAAGAATAAGAACAATGAATAAATAACTCAAATAAAACAGAGTTTGAATCAACTAAACAAGAATAAATGAAAGGGAACACACATGAGTAAGTAGATATCAGAGCTTAATCATTGTGAACAAGAACAACAGATTAATAATGTTGACAATAAGATCAAAGATAGTATTCACATGCAAGATTTAAACACTAACATCTAATGAACATAATAACATCAAATGCTACAAGAGATAATGAATGGGACACAAAGTTCATATTTCAATAACTCTCCAAAATTTCTTCACAAAAGAACACAAAGATTCTTTCTTGAAAAAAAACTTGCACAAAATTATTTCTTCTCCTCTCTCAAAGTCACCTTTACAAATGAGCTAACTTTCTTTTATAACCCAAAAGTTGGTTACCAGGTAGTTAGGGTTTACATGAGCATAAAATTAGGGCACCTTAAGTGACTTTGACTTTTTCAACTACCTTTTAAAAAGTTTCTTGAAATTAGAAATCACTTAAGTGATCAAAAGTCTACTAAAAGTGAGTTTAACAATAACATCACTTTAAAACATAAACAAGACCCTATGCCTTATCCATTAAAGTAGGGTCCGCCTATCTCAATCGTATGAGAAATGGAATCTCCCACTTTGTTAGATACCAAAATGCTATCTCCTCATCTCATTGGTGAAATTAGGATCTTCCGCCATTACAAATTGAAAATATATGAACCTTTCCAATGTCTCGAACATCTTATCTTCTTCAGGTCGTTCACTTGGTTAAAGCAAAACCTTACAGAACACCTATAATTCCAAAATCATACCTGGCATATTATTTAGGTTGACCATTTTCAATTGAGAATCCTTAAACATGTTCCTCAATTTGATACAATGTTCCATTGAAGTAGAGGAGAAGTTGATGACAAGAATATACGTGTCCTTAAAGAATTGTGAGAATTGTTCCTCAACATGTTCTGATGAATTATTTTAATTATGCTCATCCAAAAAATCACAAGGGATTTTAGCTATGAACTTATGAATTGAGGTGAGAGAAGTGAAAGCTTCACTGCATATGCTTTCGAAATGAATTATGGAATCTTCAAGAAGTGTCCTCCGCGACTTGAGATATAAACACCATAGAAAGCATGTCCCTCAACATGAAAATTCAAGGATCCTTTCAATGGCTAGAATTGTAGATTCCATACTCGTCATCTCTTGTAGACTAGGAAATATCTCATCCAGATTTGATATGCTAGAAGAAAAATATTCCTTAAAAGAAAGGATTGGATCTAGGTATGCATTAATGTCTTCATGGAAATTTACGACAGCTTTGATTGTCTATCTCCCAAAATGAGAATTTCTAAAATCCAAGATTTAGTGGCATGGCCCAAAGTGTTTTCCTTCTTCAACAAATTGAGTGTTTCTTCATCGGGGGCAGCCATTGCATAAGGTACTGAAAAGGTGGAGGATATTGGATTTATCAGATGTTGAACATAATTCACCAACTGATTCTTTTTAGCCTTGAGTTGATAATTCTGAGATTTACATTTCTCAAGCCTTCTTAATATAATATCCATGGAATCTCGGGCCATTACCATGTCACTTTCTAATGTTAAATTCCCAAGTCCAATCCTAGACACTTCTTAGTCAGTAAGCGTCATGGTGTTACACTCTTTCACGACTTGTGGAATGGCAAGATTTGTAAATTTGTTTCCATCTCCATCCACAATTATTTTAGAGAACACTTTAGGCTTCTTAGGGATGACATAATTTGAAATCTTGGAAAGGGCATCAAAGTCAATATTGATCACCTTGACAATCCTCTTTCTTTTCTTGACTTCACAGTCAACCCAATAAGGGGTCTCTTTGACCAATTCTACACACATAAGATTGGAGTTTGAAGCAACATTCACAATGTTCTCGACATCATTAGATTCTACAAGAGTTACTTCCACAAATTCAATCCTCAGGGAAATAAATTAGACATCGACCTCTTGAACCTCAGGGAGACATTGAGAAACATCTTTGTGAACTAGGGGTTCACGTGTGTTTGGTATTTGGACCACTTGAACTTGAGAAGAATCTTGTGCATGACATGGCTGAGTAGTGTGTATGATGAGCTTCCTTGAACTATCAGGAACATGAGTAGATGAGTCTCTATTCAAAGCGGAAAACCATGAGACAGGTTCTCTTCCTTCAATAGGGCCAGGACCCTTAGATGTTTCTCCTCATGGAATCTTCTTTAGAGAAGTGGATTTGGGAAACCATTCTCTCCTTGCTTGATGTGTATGGGTTGATGACACCGAGGTTGATTGATAAGAGGTTTTATTCAACTAAATACCTCCTTGTGTTGGTAATTTATGTGGTCCTGGGGTATGAACTTGAATCGATGGAAACTTTACAAGTTCTCGTTCATACTAGGCTATGCTCCTTTCTAGAATCGGCTGATTCTTATCATCAAGAGAGTATTCATATCTCTTGTCCAATCAACTCAGGACAATGGAGTGAAGGAAACAACATCATATGAGGGATAAATCAAATTGTCACCATCATCTACTAATGAACTTGGAGGATCTCTAATGCGGAAGGCCTTGATTTGAGCAAGGGTCAGGTAAGAGAATTCTCACCTTCTTACTTCGTGTTCATCTGAGTAGGTGGACCAAAAGCCTTCCATGGTGGGATGGTGCTAGTACTTCACTCTGAGAGCCTTTTGCATGAATCCATTGATATAAAATTGGGATCTCTTCACAAACAAATGTATGGTAATGAGAGAAAACTCCTTCTCCACGAGTTGTGCATTAAAGAGATTCATGCATTAGTATTCCCCAATTTCGATTGGGAAGTGGATGCCTGAACGATGTTTTTTGCTGAGAAGACAATGAACTTGGAAAAGTTGTTGCGCAAGATCCTTTAACACCCACTTATCACTGACATACTTGGGAAACTTCCATGGATTGCCTACAAATCTACTCACACAAATGTAGGAAAAAGGATGGGAACTAAATGAACCATGTTCCCCACTGAGAAATGACCACCATGACATCCTTGGAGAATCTTTCTTCCAGATTCCTATTCAAGTTTCTTATCACACAGAAGATGAAAGCATCATTAACTCTCCTGAAGTGATGAGAGCTATTCTTGAAACTCAATTATGGATAATAGTGGAAAACACTATTTGAAGGACCCATGATTCCTTTCATCAGTAACCCCAAAAACAACTTCTTTCTGTCCACCACATAGGTTAGGTATGATGTCATGTAGAAATGCCAAGTCATCTTCACCTTGATCAACTATTTGTGGAGAGTGTCACTAATGATGGTGACACAATCTACAACTTTTCTCTTTGCAAGGATGATGTAGATGAACTGATACATCCATGGGTGAAAAATCCTGGCAAAGGGGAGACCGAAAACTTGACTTAGAAGAGTGATCATATCACTGATTTCCTCCAAAAATTCAATGTGGTAAAATTCCTTAGGAAACCGGTCAACACGAGTCCTCTTGGTCACTAGCCAATTGTTATTGACCATTTTGGTCCACCTGGGGGGTTCTTCATCCTAAAACTCTTGTGTTTATTGTTGAGTGATGTTAACATTCTTAGGGAAATTGAGGATGTTGAGAAACTCTTCGATGTGCTCTAGTGTGATGAAAAGGAAAGGCTCATGATTATCCTTAAATATTCCTCACCTTTCGGGATCATAATGTTCCGCGTAGGCAATGACTAGCTCAAGGTATTGCACTAAAAGAATAAAAGCTGCTGCTTAAGGTAGACCACTATGATAGAGTCTATATGAGAAGATGGTTTTCCCCTTGGCTTTAACCCGATCACAAAATTGTGTTACATTGATGTGGCCAATATCAATGTCAGTGATATTGTCATACATAAATTTGATAGAAGTGGGAGGAATGATCCTTTGGAATTCATAATTAAGTGTGAACTTGTTTGACATTTCTACGGATTTCTTTGACTTTCCTGTAGATTTGTTAGATTTTTCAGCCATTACAAATTTTAAAGGAAAAACAAAGAAGCATGTAAAACAATGTCAGGTCTTAGTCTCCGGACCACCGTAACTACAAGGGAAAATATGGCTCTTTATTTATTATTATTATCTTTTTAAAAAAATTAAACCAAGCAATTCCAAGTTACAATTTTTCCAAAATGGTAATATGAGCTCGATAACACTGAATTGGGTCAGACTTAATTTCTAAGCTGAAAAATGCGAGCTTGTTTGTGTAGACTCGGGATAAACTATTATTGGTCCCTTCATGTTAGTGAGTGCGTACTTGGCCTGAGTGAACTGTATAGAAAAATGCGTAATGGATCTCCTTGACTTATGTGGTTGAGCATGGACAGTCTTTAGATATCCCTGTATGCGTGCCAATGCTTTGACAATGTTTTTTAATTATTGGTAAAAGGTTTTGGAGGGACCTTACCCAAGTTTACAGTAAACGGCTCAATAGCCAAGATACACAAATTAAAAAAATGTGGTTTTTTGATCTGTGGGGTCCACACCGCAACCAAAAGAGGAAAAAATAGTAAAAAGTAAAGGTAGGGGCCAACTGCCTACAAAGAGCCTAGAAATAACAAATCAACAGAAAAAATGCAGCTATACAACAACACAAAAACTGTTGCACCGAGAATAAGGAACCTACAACATTAACCAACAAACTTGTTAAAAAATTTGACAACCACCCTGAAATCCTGGTAGAGTTTCAAGGCAATGGCGATGGTGGGATCCCAATTTCAAGCTTTGAACTTTCTTGTAATCTTTCCATTCTTCCAAGCCATATCCGGGATGCCACTAGAGTTGCATATTTTTCAGATGTATACATGCATAAGGTACATTATAACAATGTGCATAGCCAAACAATTTATGTATTTGTCCTCTAGAGTCTTAAACTTGGTTTCAAAAGCACAATTTATTCTTTGAGGCCTGCGTTGGGGTCCGAGGCTTTCTCTTTAATAGTAGACTTAAGCAGAAAATCTATATTTTCTTCAAGGGTTTTAACCACATTAGCCTACATGTTAAATTTATTTTCCAAACTAGTGCCAACATCAATATCAGGGAAAACAGAGGGGGGATATCATCTACCACAATTTCTTCACCCTTCATGCCAGAGCCCATAACTTCCTTACCTTTACTGTTGTTACGGAGAACCCTTTTTGGGGGTGGCTCTGAGACAGAGTCTCTATACATGGGATTTTTAGAACAGATACGAGTTTTCTTAGGGAGGAGAGAAACCACAACAGGGCATGGGTCATTGCCAATAACACTAGACAAGTACTGACTAATGAGATATATGACACCTTAATGGAGAGGGATAGTCCTCTTATGGCCCTGAAATTCAAGAATGGATTTTTCCACTGACTTCAGAATGTAGTAGGAGAGGTTTACCTTCACCTCACGCCTGAAGTGGTTTAGCAGGACCAAATGATATTGCAGAACAATGGAGAATCTCCCTTCTAAAGTGACATAGCGTACCATCATCTGTGACACTTCATCATATGGCTGTGGGATAAAAAGAAACCAAAATGCCCTCCTTTTTGATGTTGAGCATTTATCCATCATCCAAAAATAACTTTTCTTCTGCTTCATTATCCATTTTGTTCTTGAAAAATTTATTCCCTTCCATGTTTAGACTGGTAATAAAAGAGATGAATTCCTCAGTGATTTGGAATCTCTTATCTCCAAAGGAGACATTTCAGTCTTTCCAATTCACCATGAACTGTATGGATATATACTAGTCATGTCGTTTTATGCGTTGGGTGAAATCAATGAAGCCCTTCGTATTAATGGTCTCCCAAAGCTCAATTTGTTCCTGCCATTGGGGATCAAATTTAGGTTCCACATGGCAAGGGGCACCACCCATTCAGTAAACCCTCTAGGAATTCATAGAATTGAACTGAAATCTATGAACAATAGACTTCCTAGCTACCCTTTGACAACCTGTATGCCTCTGCGAAGAAGAAATAAAATCCACTTCTTTCTCCCTGAAAAATTTAGTGTGATAAATTTTTGAGAACATAGAAGAATAAATTCAGGCAAGCCCAAAATGCCATTGAGATCTAGTTTTGGGATTACACATGTGTTTTCCCCATCAACTGAGGTGTACTAATGAGTGGATTCATTTCATTTGAAATGATGTTTTTGACTTCAGTAGGAGTGTCATTGATATCATACCACTCTTTGTAATCATTCCTACAAACTCCAATATTTGCAAGCAAATCCACAGATTTGTTCCCTTCCCTATACACATGCTTGAAAATGATGTTTAGAGCATTACATAGGTTATGAGCTTCACTAATGAAATCCCTGATGGTCTAACTAGGATTTAAGGATTTAGTGAGAATGTTGATAATATTCATTGAGTCACCTTCGTTAATGATGTTTCCCATGTTGAGATTCTTAGCAATTTTGATTCCCTAGAGTGCAGCTAGAGCCTTAGAGTAGTTGTTAGTTTTCTCAAACCCATGGGACCAATATATGTTGTAATAAGATGACCCAAATGATTTCTAATTAAACCACCTCCTCTAGCTGGACCAGGGTTGCCTTTAGAGGCACCATCAAAATTCAACTTATACCAGCCTTCAGAAAGGGGAATCCATTGTACAGTAGACCTGTTAGTGATTTGGATGGGGGTGGTACACTGTTGTAGATAAATATTCCATGCCTTAAGATATCTGATCTCCTCCTGGGGATATGTGGCTTTTTTTAGAGGTTTAAATTTCAAGATATTTTCTTTTTCAGCCACCGTGATTTTGTTGAGGATACTTTTGATGCTCTTGTTAGTATCTCTGAAGATGATCGAGTTTCAGGATTTTTAGATTCTCTATATGGTGCGAGTGAATATAATTTTCCACAACGTGTGAAGAAAAGCATGTTTAAAAGGAGGCTTCCATTATAGCCAGGCTTGTGTGATATATTTAGGAAAATACCACTTAACTTCAAACCTTTTAAAGATGAGTTTCCAATGTTTGAATTCCCTCTTCCTGGCTTTTCCTTGACTGTTATGTGTGGCATTTTTTGCCCCTAGTGTGAAGTTTCTTCTCTCTTGGCCTGGGTGGAACTGGTGAATGAGTGGACAACTCTTTCCTCCTTGTCTACATGGACTTTGCTTTGACAAATGTGCATGGCTTGCCTTCTTCTTGCATGGTAAATAAACTCAGGATGGTGCGTTATTCCCCCCTGCGTGGACTATTTTGGAATTCCTGGTGAATGTGTGGTGAATATTTGACTGGTGTGGACAACGTACTGGTCAATGCGTGGTCTTTGTTTTCTTTAACTTACATGAACAATGTTATTTATTTCCTCCCTCTGCATGGCCAATGTGTGATCAATGCAAACAACTGGGTACGTGGCCCTTCCTACCTTTTTGTGATGGATGAGTGATTTTCCTTTCTTGAAAATTAAAAACCTTATAATCTTGGAAAAATTCTTCTCGAAAAATGTTTATTCACAGGGAAATAATAGAGAGTTGGAAATAAAAAGCTTCAAATCTTCTTTTCTGTCAATATTGCTCTTGCACGTCTTTTGCCGTAGAGTTTCTCGGAGAGAGGTTATGAATATCCCAGAAGATTTCTTTATTTGTAACCACTTCTTCCTTCTTCCTATTAATAACCAATCTCTAATTTCTTTGGGTAGTGGGCATTAATTGTCAGGGGAATAGGGGGATAATTTAACCATTTTCCAACGACAATGGCAAAGTAGGCTGGCAATTCCCCTCCATTTCTCCACATGGGAAAATGGGAGATATTTTTTTGTTTAATATCTGGTTGGGTTAGCAAATAACAAGGGAATTTCCCACAAGTGGGGGAAAATGAAAGCTTTTCCAGAAAAGGGAAAAATGAAAGCGAAGGGCCAATTTGGCATTCACAACAACATCCACGAGGCTTTTTCTTCTTTTTTGTGTTTTTATTTTTAAATATCAATTAATATTTTAAATTAAATAATTAATTTCTTCCAAATTAAATTAATTCATTTGTTCTTGGAAAATAGGAGGAAATTATTTAAAATATTAATTAATTAATCTTGAACTTGAATTGGGCATAACAAATTAACCGCTCATTAGAATGGGATGAAATGAAAAGGGATTTCCTTAGGATGTCAAGATGGAAAAATGAGGAAACCCTCAATAGATTAAAGATGATTCAAAAATTTCAAAAAAAATTGAAACTTTTAATAATTTTGCCAAATCAAAATTAGTTGATAATAGAGTGTATATATTTTTGTATATCTCGGGCATGTACGAATTTAAATGAAATGTGGGAGAAGGCTCCAGTTGGATTCCCATGCATGGATTTTAAAGAAGGTTTTTGGAATTTTAGTTTAGGGAGGTCTTTTTGCTCTACAATAGTGGGAGTCATCATTCTAGTACCTGCTCTACTTTTATTTCATGTGTCATAGTTTGATTTGATATTCTTGCTTTGTTCTTGACTTCTTCTTTAGATGTTTTACATTTGTGAGTTGTTCCTTCCTTGGCTCTTGATTTTATACCTTTATGTTGCCACTGACTTCATTTATTGTATTTTGGGTTAGAAACATTTTAGTCTTATTCTTTGGTTTGGGGGTTGTTCTTATCCTTTTATTCACAGTTTTATTTTCATTCTTTGATTCATAGCTTATATTCATCTTTCTGCGGTTTTCTTTAATTTTCAGTGGATTTTCTTTTTCCGTCTTTGTTCCATGGTTATCCTCTTCCTTATGCAGTATTTTCTTTGTTCCGCGGGTGTCTTCTTATTTATGCAGTATGTTATTTTTTCCGCGGGTATCTTATTCCTTCCACAACCTTTTCTTTGTCCTTTATTCCACGGATCCTTCCTTCCTTCTACAATTCTTTCATTTTTCCCTTGTTCTGCGGATTTTTATTTTTGTTTGTAATTTAGATGTTGATGGCTTCCCTTCTTTTATTTTATGTCCTTCCCTCCTTTCTTCCTTATCAACTTCTTGTATCCTATTTATTTTCTTCCTTGTTTATTTATGGTAGAGAGAGGGTGCCCTAGAGGGTTTTCACCCTCCTCCTCGTTCAATCTGCTGAATTGCCAATTTTTAGATAGGGTAGATTTTATGTTTTTATTTATTTTTTCTTTTTTTTTTCCATCTTTACTTAATCTGCAGTGTAATACTTTTTCAGTCGCACTCCATTTACATGGTCCAGTAGTTCTTTCTTTTTTAAATTTTGGAGTTTGGTAGCTCTTGATGGTAATATGTCTTTAATAATATATGGGCTTAGCTAGTGGAATTTTAACTTTCCAGGTCTTTTCCATTTACTGTCATAAAGTAGGATTTTTTTTGGAAAAGGGTGAAAATGAAGGTTTTGAAAGGACCCACATACTTTTACAAAAATCCCAAGTGGATTGATATAACAGTTAAGCAATAAGAGAGGATTCCCGAAGGCATATTAAAAACCAGAAAGTGAAAAAACTAGAGGGCAACTAGCCTAATTACAAAGAGAGAATTTTCAACAGCATGTTAGAAGAAGCTGTTGTAACCACATATGCAGTAGTGAAACAGGACCACAAGAAGGAGAAGAGGAAACCCCCTGCATTTTTGTAAGAAGAAGAAGATGCGACAGGGGAAATAAAAAAATGAGAGAAAAAAGATACAACTTAAAACCAGTTGCAAGACAGATAAGTGGATGGACAGAAGGGGCATCCACAAGTGAAGCCAAAGAAGTAGAGGAAAGAAAAGTATATCCAAGATCAGAATTTTCCTTTTTTACCCTTCTTCAAATGCACTACCTGCCAAATTAAAAGTGAATACTCCTCTGAACCAAGAGGATTAGATTTGGACAAAACTAGAGGGGCACAAATCTATAACTCCTTATCCCGAGGATGGGAACTATCCTTATCCGAATTAGTGTGATCAGATTCATGAGGTCGCTTGATCCCTGGAGTATGTCTCTCTGAAGAGGGAGAGTGAACCTTCAGCTGCCCCACCTCATTAATCATAGTAGTGGTTGATTGAGATGCGGTTGATGGAGTTTTATCTCTTGGTTATTGAAATTCAAAGTCAGAGTCTGAGTCATTCTCAAGATCTGGGGGACTCCATCATTTGTGATTGTATCCTTTTTTTTGGGCTTAGGAATTATTTAGAGGGAAAGAAACCTAGAGATGACCAGTAGTCATGTAAATATGACATCTGAAGGTTGTATTCTCATATTCAAGATTCTAGATGTGAGTCACATCTCCCATCTTGAGAGTTATTTTATCTGGTAATCCTTTACTGAGATCAACTTATACACAAATCCTAACAAAAGTGAGAAGGTCACTCTAAAATTTCTTGTCATCCTGTTTGATGAACCTCCCTAGAAGATTGCTAATATCCTCTGCAACAAGGAAAAAGTGAAGCGTAATATTAGGTGATCTCACCCAAATATGAACATGTGTGATGGAAAAGGAACTTAGATCGAACTGTGGAAACCATAGGGTAGTGAAAAGACCCGCCGATCCCCAGAACCAAGGACCCTCATGAATAACCCTTTGATATTCCTCCTGATCATAAAACTAGACTATGAAGAAGCCTTGGGAACATAAGTATTCACGTTTTTTTGTCTACGAGGAATGAATCCACTAAATCAAAGCATTAGTCGAAGACCAAGCACCATTAAATCTGTAAATGAGGGCCTTAGATTCCAGTTGTTTTCTAAGGGCTAGAGCTTCATCATTGTTGATCACCAAAGCAGGGGATTTTGAAGCTTTCTCCACAATGTAGGCGGGGGGAGGAGGAGCAAAAGAAGCATTTGAGGAAGTAACATTTTTAAAAAGTGCCTCTTTGAAAGGTCCAATATTTCGTTCTTTGGCTCTACCCAGTAAAAGACTAGTCATAAAAATTGTGGAATCCCTCCCAATCCCGTAAGAGATGAGCATGGATTCATCCTTGAGAGATTTTCCTACAAAAAATAGGTCAATAATGTCTCCCCTATAGCTCAATTTATGCGAAAGGGCTGATTTGAGATCCTTTTCCTGAGCAAGCCGGTGGAGTTGGATGCATATTGAATACCCACTTAGTGTACAAACCCAAACCTAGAGTAGATCATCATCTCCTTTAAGAGGGTCATTGTTTGTGTGGGAGATTGATAGAGACACATATGAAACCATTCAGTCGCCACAGGGCTTAGGGGATTTGTTGCCATCACTGGCTACTCCATTCACCTTCCTTACAGGAATATCCATACCGACCAAGAAGTGATTAGGGGCAGCGACCCCTGTGTTATCACGTTGATTGGGTAAAGAGATCAGGTTATCCCGAGATGTGGAGCCACCATATCCATGGGATACGTCGATACCATTAGAGCTCATCTCGGGGAGTCCATCTCTCCCTAGACTTTGAAAAAAAACACCATAGTCATTAAAGCACACAATCTGCAAATCACCGCTTTCAGATCTGCCACCACAAGCAACCTGAGACGGGCCATTAGGTTTAGGGTTTATGCTAAGCATAGCCATCACAAAAATTCTGCTCTAAATCATAAAATCATTCATGTGGTACATATGGATGCTATCATACAGTAGGACTTGACTGCCTATATCAAACTCTTTTTTCTTGATATGTCTGTCATGCCATGCTTTCTGCCTACATTTTTCTTGTGTTTGGTTATATACGGCTATGAATATTTTCTCATCAAATTTTTCTAATCCAATTATCCTTTCATGTACTGAGGGATATTCATTCATCCTAAAGGAAATGAACACCCTAAGACTTAGAAGTATGAATTCCATGGGTGCCACGACTCTATATCTTGGTTCCTCTTGATCACTACTTGCTTTCTTATTTGTTTTTCTCTTAAAATTTTTTTCCTTAGCTTCTTCCTTTTTCTTATCTTTCATTGGTTTTCTCTTGTTGGAGCTAGATGATTTTTATCTGTTTTTTTTTTTCATATTCTAAAGATTCTTCTTCATCTCATGGTATTTCAGTAATGTGTTGGACATTCTTTTGGGAATCCTTCCCTAATGCTTCTATTTTTGTTCCACTATTTCTATAGAATTGTGTGGCTTTAGAGCAACTGAAAGAATCATGTGTTCATCATTCGTGGAAAAATCTGCAAGGTTTTGGTTTTGTACAATTTCTTACTAGGTACCCATCTTTTCCACATTTATAGCAATGCATAGGTCTTGTATCCTAAAATCTAGTCTCGGAGTTGTTTTGGTTTTCTCTTCCTTGATATCCTTGATAACCTCTACCATCTTGCTAATTGTTATATCCACCCCTAAATCCACCCTGATATCTACCTCTATATCCTTCACCATACCCTTGGTAATTAAGGTTGTAGTTGTTTCCTTGATATCCTCCACCATATTGTGGTTGTCCGCCTTGATATCCATGATATTGTGGGGGTACAATTATTGTTAAAGTTTGTTGAACTATTTCTATGGGGGTTGGTTGTTGTGGGGATGGAGGTGGAGGTGTTGTATTTTGTCTAGGCTGTCATTTCTCTATGAGTATTATAATATTTTAAGTCCTCCTTGGCATCAACTGCATGCCAAGTATGATGATAGTGGTTTTATGATCCGCATGTCTTATAATACATTAATTGATTTGTGTCGGGGGCTACTTTTAGTAGTGGGAAAGTTTCTTGTGTATGTTGATCCCATAATCTACAAATACCACACCAAGTTCATTCAGTCACGGATATGTTAGTAGAAGAATATTTTTCCAAAGAGTGTTGTCTTACTGTTGTAGCTCTTTTGGATTTTTCTAAATATGGAAAATTTGTCCTTCTATGTCCTTCTACACAACATACCGTGCACCAAATTTTTAGTCTTATGTTGTTCCTAGGTGGTGAATTGTTTCTAAGGTCTTCTTTTCTTTGGATCTCTTGTTGTAGTTTTAATTTGGATAGATCTAGTTGTACCCTCTCTAACTCTGTCTTAATTGAGTTTTCTCCTTCTCTTCTCCATGGTTGTGCCTCTAACCTTATAGCCATTTCTATGGAATCTGAGATAGACTTGTAAATGTTTTTCCATCTAGCGATGCTCTAAGGTAAGGTAATAAGGCCGAAGTGAACCATTAAATTCTTTGTTTGTTTGTTAGAGGTTCTTCTAACTTTCTTATAACATTCTTAAATTGATAGCTAAATTATTTTATTGATTCATCTTGTGTTTGAATTAATTCCCTCATCTTACTAACACTTTCTCTAAGTGCTTCAGAATAATGGAAATCTATCTTAAATTATTTTTCTATTGTATCTCAATCTTTGGTGTATTGAGGATTCGTCTTCATGTACCACTTTAAAGTTTCATATTTTAATGATCTTATGAAGTCATATATCTTGTCTGTGGGATATGTCACGTTGTTGTTTTTCCAGTATGAGTCTAGAATGAATAGATGTTCCTTTGCATCCTTTGTATCTTTTCCAAAAACTAGCAACTTAATCTTATGGGCCATTCTTCTAACCACTTGAGGGTTTGGTTGATTCTACAATGGTGGTTGTTGTTTTTGGGGTTTTACTTTATTGCTTTGGTTACTAGAATTTTTGCATATTTCATTTTCTTCCTTTATCTCTAGTAAGTTCAATATCAAAGTAAAGTTCTCCTAATAACTCTCTGAATTATCTCACAATCTCTTCTCTTTTCTTACTCTCTTCTTGCAATTTTTTGTATCTTTCCATCAATCTTTCTTCCTCTTGTAATTTTCTAAGTGGTGTGTGAAGTGACACATGGAATGGCGAACTTGATCTAGGGGGGTCATCTCCTTTGGGCTAGTATGATGGTTGGGGGACACATATTTTATTGGTGACTTTTCATAATTATCCTCTTCCACAAATAACTTTCTTCCTTTAACATCTCTTAACCTATAATTTTCTTCTAATCCTACAAACCCTTCATCACTTCTAATTTTCTTATTTTTCTTTTCTACTTCCTCTGTATCTTGTTCTTCAAAACTATTTTTTTTCCTTAGTCTTCTGTTATGTTTTTATTTTCTCCTGACTCCTTAACTAGTTCTTCCAATCTAATAACTTCTTTTTCTTCTTCACCTTTTTCTGTAATCATTAATGGATATTATTCCTTTTCTTTTTCCCATTCCTCTACTCCTAAGATTTGTTTGAATCATGGTTCCATTCTATCTACTAACTCATGTAAATCCTTCATTATTCTATCTTGTTGTGATAATGAATGTTGTATTCTATTATCTAATGGACATTTTCCCGTGGGAATCCATGGGGTAACCAAAACTTTTTGGTCTCCTCCTTATGCAGGAATGATAACAACACTTTGAACATCTGCCTCCATTTCTAGGTTAGCAATATGTTGGCCTCCACTTGAAGTGGACTTATTTTTCTTTTCTATTTTTTGAACTTTATTTAGTTTTTCTTTTCTTTCATTTAATTTCTTTATCCTTTCCTCCCTTTCTAATCTATGTTTTTATGAATTTTTATCTAAATACTTCTTCTATGCGGATATCCTAGCCTTCTCTTCTGATTTCCTCATCATTATTGCTTTTTATTTAGTTGCTAATTCACCTAATTCTCTTAATATTTCTTTTATCAATTATGTAATTTTTTTGGTTTTTATTTTCTTCATGTCACCCTATTTCTTCTTCCTTAACCATCACCCCATTATATTTGATTAATTATGTCTCTTGGATCGCCCCCTTCACGTACACCATCCCATGGTGCATGTCCCCTAAAGGAACTTTTCTATGCTTCTAATTAATCCCTTTTCCACCGAAAAAATCTTAATTAAGAAAGGAACTTGCTTAAGAAATATTCCTCTGGCCCCACTTAGAACTTCAACCTTCTTGTGATCAAAACTAGTCCAACTTTGAATTTCCCAAGTAATAATATATGAATCTAATGTAGTTTTGAACCGATAGTTTATTTCTCATGTCCAAGGATCATCAATATCTCTAAGTATTTATAGCTTCTTCAAATTCCACTCGAATGGTTCTCTCAAGTGTAAATGTCACCACTCTGTTATTTTTGTGTGTGCTAAAATGCAAGGCCATGGTAGGTGTGAAAATTGAGACCAAAATTCTTCTTTGTATTCTCTAAATAAGTCATCTTCAGTTCCTTTGTAAGATGTTTTAAGTCTCTTTGCCTCCTCTTTAATGAATATATCAATATGTTTTTCCCACCAATCCTCAATTTATGTTATGTTGGTTTCCAATATCCTGGTGGTGAATTTTTTCCAGACATCCTCTTAACAAAAGGAACCTGGGCTGAGACACCAAAATGTTGACCTTAAGCCTCAACGCAAACGTGAGTGTTAAGTAGTTCCCCCTTTCTCTAAGGATGTGTTAGGAAAATATATCTAGAATAAAACAAATGAACATAAGGAATGTAATAAAAGATAACAATTTTTACACATGACATCAACCATAACTCTTTATTTATATATCATAGTAATTTACATTAGTCTTTCACCACTTCTCACACACTGTCATATTCTCATATTCTTATTCACCTATTCCTTAGTATTCTCCTTGTACACATGCTTCATATTTTACTCTCATACATATCTCTCTCTTCTATATTACACTTTTGTGATTAAGTATGATAAATATCCTCTCTTACAAAATTAGCCAAAATACACTTCTTTTCGGTTTTCCCTTCTATCCATGGCTTCTCCTATGTCTCATGGGTTTTATTTTCTTCTACGAACTATTTTTAAAATTGATGAAGAACTCTGTAAACACAGACTTCCCAGGTACCCTGAGATAAAATGGTTATGTTTGAATTATTTAGGCAATTCACTCATGTTCATAATAGATGTATGAACAATAAAAATAATGGCCTGCCATTTCCCACATCTTTGAGAATCTATTTGTGCAAAAATTTTGTAGATGCATGAAATGTTGAGGCCTACTTTGATTCCCTTAGCCTCTACTCCTATTCACCCAGGCCCAAATTTGATATCAGGAGAAATACTGAAACCTTCACTCTTCACAAATTCCACCATAGTCCCCAAATTGAGAACTATTGGTTAAAATGCATTCATAAATTTGAAGTGAGGAAGAGAGACCATATACAAATGATAGTGGATCAGATGGGGAGTTTCAAATTTGATTGGTTCATTGAAGGATTTGGAGATGATGGATCAAATTTGTTCTACCCCATAGTATCAAGAAGTAAGATCTACATCTCTTCCGCCTATCTTATGGAGCATAAGAGAATCAAGTGACATCAATAAAAGAACTACAATGGTGATTCAGAGATCAAGGGAGTGGTTCAAGAAAATAAGAATTACCCTCATTTGAGAAATCCATCTGTAGATCAAGGATTTCGCGCTTGTTACCTGTCCAAGTTAATGCACCAAACTAAACAGAAAAACCCTGAAAAACTCCAATGAAATCGATACCTAATGGACAAGATCCGAAGATGTAGACGGATGAGGAAGCCGATGTAGATAAGACGGGCGCACACGAGTAATTCTACACAATAGATCCAAGTAACCTGCGAGACACCGATGCTTGACAGAAAAAGACCACGTTAAAAGATATTTAGGTGGACTGCCTGAGAAGCGGGTCCGGGAAGCGATGAGCTCCCTCGGCGGATGTCAGTCCACGTTTTCAATTAAGTAAAGAAGCATACATGATAAAAGATGTACGTACAAGACTAGATTTTCTGATCAAGGTAATAAACAAAATCTAAACAGCAGGCAGAAAGCAACAGAAGACAGGGAACTGTGAAAACAAAGATAGATTTGTGTTACCTATGTCCTTTTACCTATCTGCAGGATGATCGGCGTCGATTATGTAGAATCGGCGTCGACTGATGTGATCGACGTCGATTATGAAGATCGAGTGTCGACTGAATAAGATCGGCGTCGACTGGCTAAAATCGTCGTCGATTATTTAGATCGGCGTCGATCGGAGACAAAGTGCGACAGGATGTGAGAAGATTTGGAAAATGAAGGCAAGATCGTAAGTGAAGGCCAGATCGTCAATGTCTGTTGGATCTGTAGAAGCCGGAGAGATACTGGAGAGACTGTCTTGATGCTGGGTGCAGGAACAGAGTCACAAGAAGATCAAGGGATACGTGTGATGTTGATGTGATAAGAACAGAGTAACGGTGCTCCTCTCAGGGATTGATTCGGACAAGATCCACTCTCATTCGATAGATAATGTTCACACCAGATGCGTCAAAGATCTCTCGTTCTGTGTCTTTCACGATCTGTGTTTCTTTCGCGATCTGTCTCTATTTTTTCGTGTTCGTGCGTGTCTTTTTTTTTCATCCTCCAGAACTGAGTTCTAGGCTTCTATTTATAATCGACGCCGCTCCTAAAAATCAGCGTCGACCATACCGGTCAGCGCCGATCACGGAGCAGACTCCCGAGGTGGCTAAAATGAACGATTTCTGGAAAGATAAGAGTTATCCCTCCACCTCAAATACGGGAAATATCCCGCTTGGGGAAGAGGAGAAATAGGGGTGATACATAGATAGGATAAATGTGGGGTAGATAAGTGGTTAGGATACATGTGATGAGGTGTAATTAAATAGTTAATATTTAATTACTCACGGGTAAGATATAATGGGGTGAATTAAACTTAGAATAGGTGTTTAAATCACAACTCAAATAATATCCCAAGGGGATAGTGGTGACATAAACGTGCCCCAGGTTACCAGAGAGAGCAAACGCGCACAAGGGACACCACATTGGATAATCAATTTTAGGTGTCTACATTTTGCCCCTTTTTTTCAAGTAACTTGCGATAAGCAAGGTTATGAGACAAAAACAAGGAGATGGAAGAAGGGAAGAAAAAGTGATGATGTGATCCCCCTCAAACTAGGGATGGGATGGATGATAGAACATACGATCCCAAGTTTGAAAAAAGGTAGATGAAAATACAGGATGCCCCAGTCGGATGTATGGAGTAGATTTGATCATTGATGATGCATAAAAATAGATAAAAAGGCAGCAACCTAAGGAACTCACATTGGTAGGGCAAACTAGATGGGTCTCATTGTGAGACGACGTTAGTACCTACAGACCCATGAGTGTAAGGAGGGCTGCAAAATGGTCAGCCTCTAAAAAGAAACACATTGGTAGGGAAAACTAGACGGTCTGCAAGGTAGACGACATTAGTGCCTACAGACCTATGAACCCTAAGCGGCCAAAAAAGGTGAGTGTCCCATGCAAAGGGAACAAACTCGAAATGGATTGTAAGATCGACAAGATGTGTTGAAAGGCAATATTCAGCACACAATAATGATCAGATGGGTAAATAAGCCAAGCATCAACACTATGGCTTTCAGATATGGAAAATCAGCGGCGATAACAGTAATCGACGACAACCCAAGTAAACGGTGTCAACCAAAAAAATCGGTGCCGACCAAACGCAACACATATAAATATGCGAACGGAAAATGTAAACGATTTATTTACACCATGACGATTGATTCAGAGAGAGTCAAAAATTGGATTTGAGCATCATGGAAGCTTCTGGAAGCGGTCAGAAGCAGAGGAGGACACGACCTGGGGTAAGTGGTTCTTCTTGAACCCGTTGTACTTAATTTTTTTTTTTGTTTGATTTTTTGTTTGTTTGTGGGAGGTCAGAGTCTGATTTATGTTTGGACAGGCAATCAGTGTCGATTGTTATAATCGACGCCGATTATGTTAAAGCGGCACCGATTGATATTAATCGGCGTCGACTAGAAATAAATGACACTGATTTTATTAAATCGACACCGATTGTATAGACTTGTGAATAGATAAGATTTTTTTTGTTTTTGTTTTGGATATTCTGATTTGGGTAAATATGAGACTAATATTACTCTTGATGTCGTGGGTGCAAGCACGAGAGGCTCTACATATGAGGGATGTTATTCCCAAGTTACTAGAGACTATTCTCCCTAGATGTGACTAATGCAGATTGGCGGCATTTAGAGTTAGCTGAGCTTGGGGGCTTCCGGTATTACAGACAAGTGCCGCGAGATGTAGAGCTGATGCGAGCACTAGTACGACGGTGGGATAGCCAGACATGTATTTTTTGGTTCAGGACGGGTGAGATGACCATCACCCATGAGGACATATATAGGATTTTGAGACTGCCGATCATTGGGGATCCGATAGAGATTACACCGCGAGAGCAGCAGCAGAGGGCCCTAGTTCGATTTTATAGAGATATGGCAGATGATTCAGAGATAGTGTCTAGGGCAGTGTGGATAGCTTCGCAGTATAGACAGGATAGCCCCCAGAGCAGACGGATATTTTTGATTCAGATGGCGATATCCTATTTCACTCTACCAGATTCAGGAGGTGGGAGATTCCCACTATTATTATTAGATTACGTTTGCGACATTCTGCAGTTCAGACAGGTGTTTTCTTTTGCTGATGCTTTGATAGCTCAGATATATCACGAGTTATGGATGTACACCACTGGCCGGAGGATAGGTATTGATGTTAGTTTTGTGCTCCATTGCTGGGCATATGAGCATATAGCGGTGATCAGGCCATCCAGGCTTCCTTGGATGCCAGCAGCAGTGGGTGCTATTGATTATGGATTCCGGCGATGGCAGGCTAACATGGCCGCTGGGGATACAGGGAGATCGGCAGATTGGTATACTAAGAATTTCAGGACGCTGACACCGGATTAGGTTATCTGGAGGCCATATCGGGTATTTTCGACATGGGCTGGTCAGGATGCTCACTTGGTGGCATTGAGATGGAGCAGGGTGGTTAGGGGCCGCAGGCCTAATATGTGGGAGCGAGTCCTGTTTGTGCAGGTATTAAGACAGTTCGGCCTAGTGCAGACAGTGCCAACTACTTACATGCCTTATAGGCGAGATAGCAGGGAGACTGATCTGCCGATTTTGATCCCGGTAGATCCATTGAGAGAGGCCCCACCCTCCACAGACAGCGATGATGACGTTGGAGTAGGTGATGGTTATACTGCATGGTATGCGACAGAGCTACCACGACATCTCCCGACATCTATAGATGCCGACGAGGAGGAAATAGCTACGATGCTAGATAGACTGGAGGGAGAGCATGCGACCTTGACACAGACACATCAGGTGGCTCTTGAGGATATCGGGGCTCTGACAAAGGAGAGGGATGCCCTAATTTTGGAGAGAGACACCGCTCGCCAGGAGTGAGATACAGTGATCTAGCAGAGGGATCTCTATTATCGACATAGGGAGGCCCTCAGGGCAAAATATGGGGAGACAGGTACCATGTCGAAGTCTGGTACATAGGGTACGACCCTAGGAGCACCACCAGCAGCATCAGCACCAGCAACAACACCATTACGAGCACCGAGTACCGTGAGCTTGAGCACATACCAGTCTCTCCTTGCTGAGGTGAGATACTATGAGGATGCCTTAGCACAACATGCCCCACAGGTGCCTCGGTACGGGGTGAGAAAGAGATCAGCGACGGCCACAGCGAGCGGGGCCTCAGGTGGAGGGAGCACCGGGAGAGACCGAGGTGGGCAGAGACTTCCAGCAGCAGGTGCGTCTAGCTCGATAGGCGGTGGCCAGGAGAGACAGCCTGGTCCAGAGGAGGGTGGAGGAGATAGTGTCCTCCATGCATCAGATTTTACCATATAGGGATTGATATATTTTGTATCCGTGTAGTGATGTAGCCTCGATTGGAAGGCATTGTATAGATGGCTTGATTGAAAGCCACCCATTTTTGTTGTACAGACACACATGTATATATAGATTCATCATTTCATTTGTCATATAATTGTTCTCATGCTTTTGATTTTGATATACATGGATAGATGTAGCGTAATTGTGATGGATATAGATATAGACTGATAGATGATAAATAGATGTGGTTGGATAGATGTAGACTTAGAGGATAGATAGATGTGATGTAATTTGACATGATTGGTATGTGGATATAATTTTGATGAAAAATAGATATAGATAGATGTAATGTAACTTGGATGTACAAGTTTTTAAATATTTTGATGGATAGATGGATAGATGTGATTGATGTATTCGGTATGTTTGAGATGTTAATTTTGATGAAAAATAGATATAGATGGATGTAGTGTAACTTGGATACACCAGTTTTTAGATATTTTGATGGATAGATAGATAGATGTGATTGATGTACTCGGCATGTTTGAGATTTTAATTTTGATGAAAATAGATAGCCAGATCCACATGTGTTGACAATACATGCTTTGATAGGTAAGATGAAATTAGATAGAAGATAAATTTTGATTGAAATTAACATGTGAAATGTCCATTTGGCTGGATGAAAAACAAAGAATAATGGGGAATACTCTTTGCGAGAGCCAAGGAAGTAATGAAAAGGAGCTTGACTATAAATGAAGAAAATATGCTCGGATAAGAAAGAAAATGATAAGTTGGACTCCCAACCGGCCATAGATAGAATCTGGATAGGAGATCACAATATCATGCATGTAAGGCCCTATATGAGGTTAAAATGAACCTGACACTAACTAGCCGCAAAACAGATCTAGGAGGGAAACGAAAGGAACAGTAAGTACGTACCTTGTCGGAATTTACAAGGGACAGAATACATGTCCATAGTGGGAAAATAGGATTCTCCACATGATCTACAAAAGGTCTTAAATCTCAGCTTCATGATTTTGACAAAAAAGCAAACTGATCAATGCGGGAAGTTTGCTTGATATGGAAAGACTGATCGATGCGGGAAGTCTTTCAGTGATGCTAAAAAGTGTATAAACTGACTGAAAGGCTGATTAATTGCAAGAAGCCTTGAATATATCTTTGAGAAACAACCGTCCTTCAAGGGAGCGGTCTGTATTTTGAATTTCAATGATAGCCATCCTTCGAGGGTATGGTCTATATATATATATATATATATATTTTTTTTTTTTTTTCTTTTTGATTCATTTGATAATGTAGGGATAGCTGTCCTTTGAGGGATCAGTCTATCTTTTTGGATAGCATCTCTTTTTTTTTTTTTTAAAAAATCTTTTTGGAAGAAGCTGAGTTTAGACCTAGATAGATCAGATGGAGGGGAAGAGAACATAGAAGAACATGCACTCATGCCCCGAGTAGATCCGATTAAGATAAGCACTTGGGACAGATGAAGTGGTGATTAAGGTATTCCTACCATGAGGAGGAACATATCCAAAAGAAACATGCAATGAGTAGAGCCGCGATACTCATATTTAAGGTAAACAAGACAATAGGTGGAGAACCACATAATTTCGAATCACCATGAAAGTATATGACTGGTTGTTTAGACGAATGAAAGATCTGTCTTGCGACTAGATTTGTGTAAGATAGATTTTAACAGTAAAAGGGCCGTAGATGCAAGGCATTAAGAGGTTCCACTTCGGGTATACCATCCATGGAAGATAGACGATAAGCCCCAGACCCATATTTATGGGTGATAACGTATGGACCCATCCAGTTGGGAGTAAACTTACCACGTTGACTCCTTTCGAGTGTAGTGACATTTTGATTTTCTTTAAGAACAAGATCACCAATTTTGAAGTCACGGTGCTGCAAGTGCTTGTTATAAGCACATTTGACACGCTCAAGATAGACTTGATGATGTTCAAGAGCGTTGAGACGCCGCTCATCTAATAATTCAAGTTGTGCTAGACGATTTTGACGATAGTCCTCATCAGAGACAAATTCTCTAAGAGAAACACGAAGATATGGGATTTGGACTTCCAAAGGAAGAACAGCCTCAGACCCATAGACGAGGGAGAAGGGATTAGCACCAGTAGGAGTACGAATACTAGTCCAATAAGCCCCGAGAGCGAAAGGGATATGTAAATGCCAATCCCTACCAGCTCGACTAGTTACCTTTACGAGGATATTACGCAAAGTTTTATTGGAAGCTTCGGCCTGACCATTAGCTTGAGGATAGTATGGAGAAGAAAAACTGAGCTTGATATTGAAAGCGTCGCAGAGGTTCTGCAAATCAACGTTCTTGAAAGACTTATCGTTATCTGTGATGAGTTTGTGTGGGACACCAAAGCAACAAATGATGTGCTGATAGACAAAATCAACTATGGGTTTAGCTTTTGTTGAAGAAAGAGGGATAGCTTCCACCCACTTAGTAAAGTACTCAGTGGAAGTAATGATAGAATGATGACACTGTGAAGAACGAGGATTGATAAGACCAATAAGATCAAGACCCCACTGCGAAAAAGGCCACAAATCTGCTGTAGGTTGTAAAGCTTGACTAGGGATATGTGTGAGATTGGAATGTTGTTGACACTTGACACATTTCTTAGTGTATTCACAGCAGTCTCGATTAAGAGAAGGCCAATAATATCCCAAACGTAAGATGCATTTAGCTACAGCTAAGCCACTAAAATGTCCACCACAGATACTGTCATGGACCTCCTAGATAGCTTTAGATGATTCTTGAGTTTTGAGGCACCGAAGCAAAATACCATCAAAGCCGCGTTTGTAAAGAATCCCGCCTAGAATAGTATAGCGATTAGCGCGTTGGATAAAAGATCTTCTACCATTGGAAGTCAGATCTAGAGGAAGCACCGAATGAGATAGATAATCAACAATCTGTTGATACCACTCATCCTGAGTATGGGTTGTGACAGCATGGATTGAAGTTAGTTGCCTAAGATGAGATGGTTGATCTAATCGTTGTACAGCCACATAAAGTCGCGAGTCCTCGGTAAAAGGTGGGATAAGTGAGGCTAACGAAGCCATTGTATCTGCAAATCGATTTGCAGTGCGAGGAATGGCTTGGATAGTGAATTTATCGAAAGATTGGAGTTGAGCAAGAACGATGTCATGATATTTTTGAAGGATTATCATTCTTGCATTGATAGACACCCGTGACTTGATTAACGATGAGTTCAGAATCACCAAAGATGTCAATATGACGAGCGCCGAGACTAATGGACATTTTGAAGACCCAAGACAAGAGCTTCATATTCAGCCATATTATTGGTGCACTCAAAGTTCAATTTTTGTGTGACTGGGATAGGCATACCCCAAGGAGGAATCATCACGAAACCCGCACCTCCCCCTTGCTGGCATTTGGATCCATCAAAGAAGAGCTTTATTTTAAATGGAGACAGACCAAAATCAATTTGTTGGATATATTCATCGGGGAATTGAGCAAGGGGGTTTTGAGTGTCCAGAAGAGGAGCATCAGCTAATTGATCTGCAATAACCTGACCCTTGATAGACTTTTGCGGGATAAACTCGAGGTCAAATTCTGTCATAAGCATGAGCCAACGAGTGATACGATCATTGTGATAAGGCTTTGCATGAATTGTATTGAGTGGATTGACACTTGTGACAATGTAAGTTTTGTGATTAAGGAGGTAATGACGAAGCTTAGAAGTTGCGAAGAAGAGAGCACAACACAGCTTTTCAGTTTCAGAATAACGTGTTTCATACTCATGGAGGGTGCGACTGACGTAATAGACAGCGTGTTCTTTACCACAAGTGTCCCGATGTGAGATCATGGCTCCCAGAGCATGGTCAGTCACAGAGATATAAAGATAGAAAGGCTCCCCCTCGCGTGGAGGTGTAAGCACAGGTGGGGAAAGAAGATAAGCTTTGAGATCATCGAAGGCCTTTTGGCAATGTTCATCCCATTCAAAATGAACATTCTTACGGAGGAGATGATGAAAAGGTTGACAACGGTCCAACAATTGTGAGATAAAACGACGCACTGATTGAAGACGTCCTTGGAGACTGCGGAGTTGCTTTAAGTTAGAAGGGGGAGGCATCTCAAGGATAGCTTTTATTTTTGCGGGGTCCACTTCAATACCCCTAATGGAAATGATAAAACCTAAAAGCTTCCCCGTGAGAACGCCAAACACGCACTTAGATGGATTTAGATGAAGACAAAAGCGGATAAGCCTCTTAAAGAGAGGTGCAAGGAGGAAAAGATGATCCTGACAACGTTTGGATTTACCGACGAGATCGTCAATGTAATCTTCCACAGTTTTGTGTAAGAGATCATGGAAGATGTAGGTCATTGCTCGTTGATAGGTTGCTCCTGCGTTCTTCAGACCGAAAGGCATGACACGATAACAAAAGGTCCCCAAAGGAGTTATAAAAGAAGTCTTATGTTGGTCTTCTAGTGCGATGAGAATTTGATTATACCCAGAGAAACCATCCATAAGAGAAAGCATCTCATGACCCGTAGTTAAATCCACGAGTTGGTCGATATTAGGTAAAGGAAAATCATCTTTTGGACAAGCAAGATTAAGATCCCGGAAGTTGGTACAAATTCAAATTTTCCCAGTAGCTTTAGTTACTGGTACTACATTGGAAACCCATTGTGGATAATCAATGGGTTGGATGAAGTTAGCCGAGAGCAAGTGCTGCAATTCTTCTTTAACAAGAAGGGCTACTCTAGGGTGCATTTTACGTAATTTTTGTTTAACTGGTTTGATGTTGGGAAGAGTAACGATATTGTGGACCACAATATCGGGATCGAGTCCTGGCATATCCTCATATGTCCAAGCAAAGGCTTGACGATGGTTGGAAAGAAAAGTGGTAAAATCTCCTAACTCCTGTGGATTAAGGGATTGGCCGACCTTAATGATGCGAGGGTCTTCAGAAGTCCCTATATTAAGGTCGACAGTGGCTTCGTTGAGAAGCGTAGACATGTCAGAAGGAATAGTCTTGGGGAGATATGAATCCTCTACCGCCTAGATAGGTGAGGACAAAATCATCATCCGCACAGTGGATAGTGTTGATAGTAGGATAGTCATCTCCAACTATTTCAGGGAAGATTAATGGTATGGAAGTGGCCCTGTTGTTAGTCTTATAGGCTAGCGGCCCTAAGGAAATGGTATTGATAAAAAAAAAATTTAGACGGGATGGAAATGTCATCGTCCACATCGAGTGATGCTTCTGACTTAGCAGGAGAAGATGGTTCCTCAATAGGAAGAGGCTCATCGAGAATAGTGACGGTGGCTTTTGAAAGAGGTTTAAATCCTAAACCAAATTTTTGATGTGGCTTGAGAGTTGGAATGAACGCGAGGTCATGCACACCTTGTTCATATTTTCCTAGGCCAAAACCCTTCCACGTGCATCGATATAAATAAGTTTTTGCAAACGTGGGATTATGTAGACAATCGAACCCTGTTAAGTAAGGTTTGGTCCTAGGAGGAGAATCTGGGCGATAGTGAGGCGTATCAAGACCACCGTAGATGAAATTAGTCTGTTGATTGGGTAAACCAATGGTGACGATGCGATCTGAGACCTGGCTGATATTCAGGTTGTTTGTCTGGTCTACCATACTCACTAGGTTTAAGATGGTTGTCAAAAGAAAGGAGAGGAAGCTCTCCTAGTGAGAAACGCTGCAATGTCTCTTCTAAATTTTGTAAATCCGGTAGTTTGGTTGCAGGTATGGAAGAAGATGAGGCCCCGTCAGGAGAACAGGCATTTTTCTTTAGAGGGGCAGACCTTGTGGTCATGTCGCATTGTGCGGAAGGAAAAGGATCTCCTAGATGAGTATATATCTTGCCCTCATATTGATATTTTAAGCATCGATGGCGGGTGGATGGGACAAACTGCATTGTGTGAATCCAGGAGTGTCCGATGATCATATTATAGTGGAATTTCCCTTCAACAATGTAGAAGAGTTCGTGAAGCAGCTTCTTACCTACTTGAATGGGTAAGACCACAGTTCCTAAAGTAACTGCTAGCTGATCGTTAAATGATCGAAGGGCGAAAGGCGGGGGTGACACTACGTTCTTTGGTAACTTAAGTTGCTCAAATGTGTGCGAGGAGATGACGTTGAGTGCAGCTCCACTGTCAATCATAATGCGTTTTAATGTAGTGTTGTCGATTTGGACTGTGATAAAGAGGGGAGCCTCCAAATCCTCTGAAGAAAGAGGAGGAATTTCTGAATCTTCAAAAGAAATGGCGGTTGATGGTCTATTCAAACCAACAACCAACTCAAAGGGCTGGGGCTCATCTGAATTCACTGTGATGTGACGCAGATTATCAATCAGAGCCTGGCGATGTTGTGGAGAGGATTGGATGAGGTCAAAAAGAGACATTTTGACAGGAGCCTGGGTGAGTTGTTTCATAACACTCTCCTTAACTGACACAGGAATTTGAGCCCGAGGGGCAGCACGGATAGAGACCTTAGGTCGTGGGGTTAATGAGGAAGGAGGAACTCCTTCGGGGGTTGCAGAAATGACAACCCATGGTCGAGATGCTGTAGATGAAGATGGATTATCATAGTGTTGAGTTCTAGTGGCGATATGGATTGTGTCAATTTGAGAAGGTGGAAGATCACTATAGGTCTGAGTGGATTGTTGGGGCTCAGATGGGGCTAAGATGGCAGGAGATACTTGTTCTTCCTCCTCCAGCAAAAGGTCACTTTCTTCCAAAAGGTTGTTGACAACAGCTTGAAGAGCTTTACATCCCTCAGTATCATGACCCGGGGTACGGTGGTAAGCGCAAATTAGATCAGAGTTAAACCAGGTAGGTTTAACTCCTTTAGGGTTATAGGGTTTAATCGGAGGAAGGGATATGGATGAAGATTGGATAAGTTGACGAAGGATTTCGGTGTAAAACCCGGTAGATGAGGATGAGGATAGAGGCGATGAAGGTGCCTCTTTTGCCTTAACAGACTGCTGAGGCAAAAGAACCTGCATATTAGGTTTGACAGTCTTTTTAGGGATCATCTTATTCTTTTGGACACTTAGAGGAGCAGTCTTGGGCACTTGAGATGGAAGTAAGTGAGACATGATTGATTTTGGTGGGGGAGGAGCCCCTAAAATAGATTGCGAAGATGATGGAGATGTGACAAGTGTTGTAGTCTTCAAAAATGAAGGAGGTTGTTTGGTCGAATTTACTGATGATTTGGATGATGTTGATTTAGATGAGGAAGAAGCTCCCAAAGTAGGTGTAATCGGAGGGACATAGGGCGCCCTGGCTTTTGGTAATGAAGATGATGACCCTGATAGAAGAGGTGACGTCCTTTTAGTAGGTAAGTCGGCTTTCGGGCTGTTGGCGAAGAATGTGTTGTAGAAGAAGATGATGGTTTTGATAAGTGTGTAGAAGAAGATGCCTTCTCAGTGGATAAATCCAATCTTTTATGGGGCGTAGAGAGAGATTTTTGTGGGAAAGCACCAAGGGTCTTGATGGTTCGAAATATGGGCTTTCCTTTTTCAGGGATGGTGACAACTTCAACGGCATAAGGTGATTGTAACCTTTTCGGAGGAAGCGAGTGGGGAGGTACTGATGGCGCAATGTTAGATTTTGGTTGTCTCGGTTTAAGTTCAGGAACCGAGCGTATAGGTGTTGGTGCTACTTCTTTTGATTTTTCTTTAATGGGCGAAGCAGCACTAGTGGTGGAAGAAGTGAGTGATGAAGATCTCCAGTTCCTTGCGAAGGGACTACTTCTGGTGCAGTAATTATGGGTGGAACTACTGTTGGAAAAGAGACAGGAAGAGTCAAAATCGAAGATGCTTCCGTCAGAGTTGGCACAATTATAGGTACGTTCACCAGGGGCATAGTTGCAGCGAGAATGGGAGCGACAGAAGTAGATGTATCTGTAGTGGAAATGCGAAGGGATGTAATTGCCTCGAGCATTGAAAGAATGTTCGATGATGAGACAGATGAGGATGACACTGTCTCAGGTATGGATGGAAGGTTAGACAAAGGAGTGGAGAGAGATGAACCCATATCTAGCAATGTAGGAATATTCAAAGACGGGCTATCGGAAGATGGTGGAATTTTAGTGATTGGCGAAGTGGATGGAGGTTCTGATTCAGTTGATGTATTCGCGGATGGCTTGGTTTCAGAAGAATATTCTTCAGTAGAGATGAAGTTGATAGTATGAGTGTTTGGTTTTTGAGACTCTAAGGCATTATGATTCGGGGAGTGATTGGGAAAAGGTTGTTTAAAAACATCCAGTGCTTGATTTGGGGGAGCATTTTGGTTATCCAGAATGAGCTCGCCTTTATCACTAAGTTTCTGGACAAGATTTTTGAAAGTCTGACATCGTTCGATGTCATGACCTTTGGTTCTATGATAATGACAGAAATCATTTTCCCTATACCAGAATGGACGTTCTTGGCTTTCATCGATATTCCTAATAGGGGGAAGTTCGATCATGCGAACTTCCAACATTTTCTCTAAGATAGAGGCATATGATTCCCCCAATGGAGCGAAGGATCGAGATGATGAAGTCCCTTTTCGAGAAGATGAGGAGTCTCTTCGGGGTGTTTGATTAGAAGTATTATCGGCTCGTGATGTTTTTAATACGATAGCATTGGTGGATCCCTGATTCTTGTCTTTAGAAGGGGAAGAATTTGGTTTGGTAAACCGAGAAAAATCGGGTTTAGATTTAGAGCGAAGTTTTAGCTTCCCTTGTTCAATGGCGCGAGATTCAAGTTTGCGTGCCATCGTAAAGGCTTCTTCAAAGGTATGAAAAGTTTGGATCCTTAAAGTGGAAGAAATGTGATTAGCACAAGATCGAGTAAACAACTCGATTTGTTGGGATTGAGGAAGGGAGAAAGACAATTGGTTGATTATCCCTCTCCAATGAGCGACAAAGTCTGCAATAGACTCATCATCGAATTGACGAATGTTATAAAGATCTGTAATCGAGATCTTATGCGTGATATTTATTGAAAAGTTTTCAACAAACATCTGGGCCAATTGAGAGAAAGAAAACAAGGAATGTTATTGTACCAATCTAAAGCAGGACCTGCTAGAGACATAGGAAAGGTACGGAGCGTAAGCTCCTGATCCTGGACTATGAGGTAGCAAGCATGTTTGAATGCTCGCAAATGTTGTTGAGGGTCCTCTCGACTATGAAACTTTGAAAACTTAGGAAGTTCCCATTGGGGAGGATAAGGCTTAAAAGCCACTGAGGGGTGAATGGGTTCATTACACACTTCTTCAAAGGAATATGAAGGACGAGCCCCTTTGGTGGAGGCTTCCAAGTCTGTGATTTTCTTGAAAAGAATTTGAACCACGTCGGATTGAGGAGGAGGCAGACTGGCATGTCCTACATAAGAAGTAAATGGTGGATGTTGTTGAGGTGTCAATGGGGGATTCATCTGTTGATTGATAGGATGATAAGAGGAGTAACCAGGTGTTCTGGGTGACACCTGGTGGGATATTTGTTGTGAAGGAGCCTGTGTATAGGCAGGCTGTGAGATAATAAGTGGTTGAGAAAATGAAGGTTGGATGACGGATGGAGCCTGTGATTGGTGGACTCCTATGCTTGTTGACTGAATCGGAATAGATAGAGGAATATGGGTGCCGATTTGATTGGACATATTGGGGAACAAGACCTGAAAGGGGCCTTCTACTGCCGGATTAGACATTAAGGGTGCTGATGCTAAAGGATGGGTGAAGGTTACTGTTGCTGGAATATTGGAAGAAAGAACCACTAGAGGACGAGAAGCAGGAACCAACTGACCATTCGGAGGGGGTTGGCTTATAAAGGGGTATTGACCTTGGGATATAATGGAGGGCATAGATGAATTAACAACAATATGCAGATGCGCAGACGCATTCATTATAGCCAGGGCAGAAGACCTCTCAGAAGTAGGTTGTGGAATATTTGAGGTAACTGCGGTGTTAGGAATAGGTAAGACTATTTGAGAACTAGCCAATATGGTTGGTGGAAGAGAAAAAGGAGGCACAGGGACACCGTCCTTCTCCGTGACTCGAGGCAAGAGAGATGATGCAAACTGTTCTACAAAGGCCTGGGATGGTTCACGAGAATAATCGTACACCTGTTGGATTGGTGGTCCTTGATCAGATATTTGAATAGACTTGTGTACTAGGTAGTCCATAAGGGCTACCGGATTGCGATCGAGGAACGCCTGAAATTCAGGATCCCCGCGAGGAACATACTCTGAGTCAGAAGTAGATGATATTTCTGAAGGACTAGGGGAAGCTAGACGTGATGGGGTTTCTTTGGCTTGAAAGAAAGGATTATACGACCAGGATGGGGAACCAACTAGCAGCGGTCCCGAGGAAGATTTGGGGGGTGCCGAAACATCCACACTAGTGGTAATCTCGGAAGAAGAAGGAGCCAGTTGAGCCATTCTTCTAGATTGTAACCGAGTGATGACCGTCATAAACACGCAGAAAAGAAAATTGACCTAACTAATGCACAGACAATTCAAGCAGCGCAGATGATTATCTCACTTTAAGTTTTGATGCTTTTAAGAAAGAAAATGTTAGGGAAGGCTTTTTAGAACAGGAACTACTCAGATAGCCAAACTAAGGATGGTTTGGGGGAATGTTTGGTGAGGAGTCCCGAAGGAACTTCAGTAAAAGACCGGTACGTGGCTTGATATAGGGGCCTACCCCCGCACTTCACACACCGCTGCGATAAGGGAGTCGGGTGCTTTGCCAATATATACCAGGATCTTCCGTGAATTTATAGCACGGCCTGAGTACCGCGTAGGCTCTTCCTCTTGGATATCACTTCCAAGTAGGCGAGGCCAGGGAAGGAGTTTTGTTTAAATGCTTTATACCTAGTGATTTTGGCTTTGTGTGCAAGGGTGAAAAATAAAAATCAAATAGTGTCACTACCGATTTTGATCAATTTTCCAGCCTAATTAAAACTAGATGAGAAACATGCAGCAATGACAAAGAAAAGGTTCTTTTTAAGCACTTAAAAACGAAGTGTTTGATTTCGATGAAGACAAGTCAAATAGATTCTTTCCCAAATGCGATTAAATTCCTTTTAAGCACCAAAAATTGAAATGTTTGGATGTGATAGATAACCAACAAAGAAATCCTAAAAAGGAGAAAACACCGCAAAAGAGAAATACCTGTAGATTTAGCTCTCCAAGGTGTGTGGACTTCAAAAAGCGCGTTGTTGAGCTTTTCCCCTCGAAGAATCCCACAAACAAGCAAAGTGCTCCGCAAGAAGAGGTTAAGCAAACACCAAACAAAACCCAGAAAGATATATCCGGATAATGGTGAAACGGAAATTTCTATTTTAAGGAACTAGGAAAATTCCAAGGAAATAAAAATTTCACAAAAAGAGCAAGTTTTAAAACGATGAAAGGAAATGCTCAAGCAGAACTGATAGCAAATCAGTGAAGAAAAAGAACAAAGCTCAAAACTAGAAAAGAAATGAACTTACCAATAAGGGACTTTGGTTGGGTCCCACCGGGCATGCCAGAATGTAGATCAAGGATTTCGCGCTTGTTACCTGTCCAAGTTAATGCACCAAACTAAACACAAAAACCCTGAAAAACTCCAATGAAATTGATACCTGATGGACAAGATCCGAAGATGTAGACGGATGAGGAAGCCGATGTAGATAAGACGGGCGCACACGAGCAATTCTGCACAATAGATCCGAGTAACCTGCAAGACACCGATGCTTGACAGAAAAAGACCACGTTAAAAGATATTTAGGTGGACTTCCCGAGAAGCGGGTCCGGGAAGCGATGAGCTTCCTCGGCGGATGTCAGTCCACGTTTTCAATTAAGTAAAGAAGCATACATGATAAAAGATGTACGTAAAGACTAGATTTTCTGATTAAAGTAATAAAACAGAATCTAAACAGCAGACAGAAAGCAACAGAAAACAGGGAACTATGAAATACAAAGCTGGATTTGTGTTACCTGTGTCCTTTTACCTGTCTGCAGGATGATCGGCGTCGATTATGAGAATCGGCGTCGACTGAGTTGATCGGCGTCGCTTTTTAAAATCGGCGTCGACTGGTTAAGATCGTCGTCGACTGATTTAGATCGGCATCGACTGGTCCAGATCAGGGACAGTGCGAGAAGATTTGGAAATCAGAAAGGGAAGGCAAGATCGTTAACGTCTGCTGGATGTGTCGAAGTACTGGCAAGACCTGTACTGGATGGAACAGAGTCACCAGAAAATCAATGGAGACGTGCGATGTTGATGTGATAAGAGCAGAGTAACGGTGCTCCTCTCAGGGATTGATTCGGACAAGATTCGTTCTCATTTGATAGATAATGTTGACACTAGATGTGCAAATATATCTCGTTCTCTCTCTTTCACGGTTTGTGTTTCTTTCGCGATCTGTCTCTGTTTTTTCGTGTTCGTGCGTGTCTTTTTTTTTCGTCCTCTAGAACTGAGTTCTGGGCTTCTATTTATAATCGGCGCCGCTCCTAAAAATCGGCGTCGACCGTACCGGTCGGCGCCGATCGCGGAACAGACTCCCGAGATGGCCAAAATGAATGATTTCTAGAAAGATAAGAGTTATCCCTCCACCTCAAATACGGGAAATATCCTGCTGCTTGATTGGGAAGAGGAGAAATAGGAGGTGATACATGGATAGGATAAATTTGGGGTAGATAAGTGGTTAGGATACATGTGAAGAGGTGTAATTAAATAGTTAATATTTAATTACTCATGGGTAAGACATAATGGGGTGAATTAAACTTAGAATAGGTGTTTAAATCACAAATCGAATAATATCCCAAGGGGATAGTGGTGACATAAACGTGCCCCAGGTTACCAGAGAGAGCAAACACGCACAAGGGACACCAGATTGGATAATCAATTTTAGGTGTCTACATTTTGCCCCTTTTTGTCAAGTAACTTGCGATAAGCAAGGTTATGAGACAAAAACAAGGAGATGGAAGAAGGGAAGAAAAAGTGATGATGTGATCCCCCTCAAACTAGGGATGGGATGGGTGATAGAACAGACGATCCCAAGTTTGAAAGAGGTAGATGAAAATGCAGGATGCCCCAGTCGGATGTCTGGAGTAGATCTGATCATTGATGACGCATAAAAATAGATAAAAAGGAAGCAACCTAAGGAACTCACATTGGTAGGGCAAACTAGACGGGTCTCATTGTGAGACGACGTTAGTACCTACAGACCCATGAGTGTAAGGAGGGCTGCAAAATAGTCAGCCTTCAAAGAGAAACACATTGGTAGGGACAACTAGATGGTCTGCAAGGCAGACGACGTTAGTGCCTACAGACCCGTGAACCCTAAGCGGCCAAAAAAGGCGAGTGTCCCATGCAAAGGGAACAAACTCGAAATGGATTGTAAGATCGACAAGATGTGCCGAAAGGTAATATTCAGCGCACAATAATGATCAGATAGATAAATGAGCCAAGTACCAACACTATGGCAAAGAGATATGGAAAATCGACGGCGATCACAGTAATCGGCGACGACCCAAGTAAACGGCGTCGACCAAAAAAATCGGCACCGACCAAACGTAGCACATATAAATATGCGAACGGAAAACATAAACGATTTATTTACACCGTGACGATTGATTCAGAGAGAGTCAAAAATTGGATTTGAGCATCATGGAAGCTTCTGGAAGCGGTCAGAAGCGGAGGAGGACACGACCTGGGGTAAGTGGTTCTTCTTGAACCCGTTGTACTTAATTTTTTTTTTGTTTGATTTTTTTGTTTGTGGGAGGCCAGAGTCTGACTTATGTCTGGACAGGCAATCGGCGTCGATTGGTATAATCGACGCTGATTATGTTAAAGTGGCGCCGATTGGTATTAATCGGCGTCGACTAGAAATAAATGACGCCGATTTTATTAAATCGACGCCGATTGTATAGACTTGTGAATAGATAAGATTTTTTTGTTTTTGTTTTGTATGTTCTGATTTCGGTAAATATGAGACTAATATTGCTCTTGATGTCGTGGGTGCAGGCACGAGAGGCTCTACACATGAGGGATGCTATTCCCGAGTTACTAGAGACTATTCTCCCTGATGTGACTGATGCAGATTGGTGGCATTTAGAGTTAGCCAGGCTCAGGGGCTTCCGGTATTACAGACGAGTGCCGCGAGATGTAGAGCTGATGCGAGCACTAGTGCGACGGTGGGATAGCCAGACGTGCACTTTTTGGTTCAGGACGGGTGAGATGACCATCACCCATGAGGACATATATAGGATTTTGAGACTGCCGATTACTGGGGACCCGATAGAGATTACACCGCGAGAGCAGCAGCAGAGGGCCCTAGTTCGATTGTATAGAGATAGGGCAGATGATTCAGAGATAGTGTCTAGGGCAGTGCGGATAGCTTCACAGTATAGACAGGATAGCCCCCGGAGCAGACGGATAGTTTTGATTTAGATGGCGATATCCTATTTCGCTCTACCAGATTCAGGAGGTGGGAGATTCCCACTATTATTATTAGATTGCGTTTGTGACATTCTACAGTTCAGACAGGTGTTTTCTTTTGCTGATGCTTTGATAGCTCAGATATATCACGAGCTATGGATGTACACCACTGGCCGGAGGACAGGTATTGATGTCAGTTTTGTGCTCCATTGCTGGGCATATGAGCATATAGCGGTGATCAGGCCATCCGGGCTTCCTTGGATGCCAGCAGCAGTGGGTACTATTGATTATGGATTCCGGCGATGGCGGGCTGACATGGCCGTTGGGGATACAGGGAGATCGACATGATTGGTACACCGAGCGTTTCAGGATGCTGACACCGGATCAGGTCATCTGGAGGCCATATCGGGTATTTCCGACATGGGCTGGTCAGGATGCTCACTTGGTGGCACTGAGACGGAGCAGGGTGGTTAGGGGCCGCAGGCCTGATATGTGGGAGCGAGTCCCGTTTATGCGGGTATTGAGACAGTTCGGCCTAGTGCAGACAGTGCCGACCACCTACACGCCTTATAGGTGGGATAGCAGGGAGACTGATCTACCGATTTTGATCCCGGCAGATCCACTGAGAGAGGCCCCACCCTCCACAGACAGCGATGATGACGTTGGAGTAGGTGATGGTTATGCGGCATGGTATGCGACAGAGCTACCACGACATCTCCCGGCATCTATAGATGCCGACGAGGAGGACATAGCTATGATGTTGGATAGACTGGAGGGAGAGCATGCCACCTTGACACAGACACATTAGGTGGCTCTTGAGGAGATTAGGGCTCTGACAGAGGAGAGGGATGCCCTAATTTTGGAGAGAGACACCGCTCGCCAGGAGTGAGATATAACGATCTAGTAGAGGGATCGCTATTATCGACATAGGGAGGCCCTCAGGGCCAAATATGGGGAGACAGGTACCATGTCGGAGTCTGGTACATAGGGTACGACCCTAGGAGCACCACCAGCAGCAGCAGCAACACCATTATGAGCACCGGGTACCGTGAGCTTGAGCACATATCAGTCTCTCCTTACTGAGCTGAGATACTATGAGGATGCCTTAGCGTAGCATGCCCCACATGTGCCTCGGTACGGGGCGAGGAGGAGATCAACGACGGCCACAACGAGCGGGGCCTCAGGTGGAGGGAGCACCGGGAGAGACCTAGGTGGGCAGAGATCTCCAGTAGTAGGTGCGTCTAGCTTGATAGGCGGTGGCCAGGAGAGTCAGCCTGGTCCAGAGGAGGGTGGAGGAGATAGTGTCCTCCATGCATCAGATTTTACTATATAGGGATTGATATATTTTGTATCCGTGTAATGATGTAGCCTCGATTGGAAGGCATTGTATAGATGGCTTGATTGAAAGCCACCCATTTTTGTTGTACAGACACACATGTATATATAGATTCATCATTTCATTTGTCATATAATTGTTCTCATGCTTTTGATTTTGATATACATGGATAGATGTAGCGTAATTGTGATGGATATAGATATAGACTGATAGATGATAAATAGATGTGGTTGGATAGATGTAGACTTAGAGGATAGATAGATGTGATGTAATTTGACATGATTGGTATGTGGATATAATTTTGATGAAAAATAGATATAGATAGATGTAATGTAACTTGGATGTACAAGTTTTTAAATATTTTGATGGATAGATGGATAGATGTGATTGATGTATTCGGTATGTTTGAGATGTTAATTTTGATGAAAAATGGATATAGATAGATGTAGTGTAACTTGGATACACCAGTTTTTAGATATTTTGATGGATAGATAGATAGATGTGATTGATGTACTCGGCATGTTTGAGATTTTAATTTTGATGAAAATAGATAGCCAGATCCACATGTGTTGACAATACATGCTTTGATAGGTAAGATGAAATTAGATAGAAGATAAATTTTGATTGAAATTAACATGTGAAATGTCAATTTGGCTGGATGAAAAACAAAGAATAATGGGGAATACTCTTTGCGAGAGCCAAGGAAGTAATGAAAACGACCTTGAATAGAAATGAAGAAAATATATCTCGGATAAGAAAGAAAATGATAAGTTGGACTCCCAACCGGCCATAGATAGAATCTGGATAGGAGATCACAATATCATGCATGTAAGGCCCTATATGAGGTTAAAATGAACCTGACACTAACTAGCCGCAAAACAGATCTAGGAAGATACTTTGGATTCTCTCAAAGAAATCATATCTATAATTTCCAATACTATTAAGTATCATCGGGTTTGGTTTAATTAGTGTAAAAATATCAGCAATATTTCTGAAACCTGGATCAAGGCTCCGAGCTTCATTCATATCCCTGAAACAAAAAAGTGGCACCTGGGAAGCTCGCTTCAATAAAGAATTCAAATGTGAAGAAATTTCTCCAGGATTATTCCCACAAAGTTCATCAGTAGGAAACTCTTCATTAGCAGAGGCTTCATCTGCATCGGAGTGATCATCTCCCCTCTTCTTTCTTCCTCATTTTTCTATCTCATGTTCTAATTCTTCGTTAAGGAGGTACTTTTCACTATTTTGTTTTATTCACTTAAGTGACCTATAATGTAACATTGTAATGAGTTCTTTTTAATTAACGAAAAAAGGCTCACTCTTGTTTCCTATGAATATGAAAGGTCACAAGTGATAAGGGGAATTGAAAAGTCATGTGGGAGGTAGATGAAAATAATTTGTGTAAGGCTATAAATTGAAATGACTTTTCCATTTCAAGTGGTTATCAATTGTGAGTTTCGAAGTAGATAGCTTTGCACTACTAAGATACAAGTAAGAGATTGTGTTCTTCAATTTTCCTATTTCTCTATGTTTCCTCTATTCCCTTACGTGTTCAACTTTGTGAACATGATGATCTTGTAAAACCAAGGAAGGTTTTGGTGCCTTTGATAGACGAATCAATAGAATTTTGTGTCTATGATTTTTTAGTCTTATCATTGTTAGCAAGGTTATATTCCTCTAATTGAATGTGGATTAATTTTGGTTAATGTTTTGAAAATATGTGCCTATTCACAAAGTTAACCCTACTTCCCTATATTCGTACTCCCCTCTACCTCCTGTCACTAAGAAAATTCCTCCCTTGCACTAAGTGCAATAATTTTGCCACAAGTCTAGTGGAGTATTCTTTTTTGATCCCCAACTTTAGACCATCAACATATTTTTTTTTCTACATTTAACAAATGAGAGCCTCCCCATTACTAAGAGGAGGGACTAGTCTCAGAGCGTTGGTGAAAATCCACTAATTTGTTCTTGTAACAAATTATTTTTCCAACAACCATTACACACACATTGTATGCCTTGTGTATACTGTAATATTTTTTGAGATCCACCTTTATTTCCCAAAAACTGTCATAATATTGTCATATCAACCCTGTATTTTCCTCTTATGATATGGGTTCATCTAGATCTCACATTATTGTGCAACATCCTCCTTGGTTAGAGATTCCATAAGAGATATGAATTCAAAAGTTAATTTTTATGGTATGCCTACCTCTTTCAACATCATCAACACTACATGCGTTCCCTAGAAAAATGTTCCTCCCCTTGCACATGCTTCTTGAATTGTGGTTAAATTTCAAAAATTATCATTTTTTTGTCTTAATCTTTTTTGTAACATAGATTACTTCCTATAACATCAAAATCCAACTTATTGCCATAACTAGTTCCATGGTGATCATGCTTACAACTGCTCAATTTGGTATAATTGAGATCGCGTTCAAGAGGTACATATATCTTTCCCTCTTTGGTTTGAACATAGTGGAAACTCCCTCAATATTCTCATTTGATCTTATCACCTAACACAATTCTTCCCCATTATGTTGAAACCTTGCAATTCGACTTATACACATTGATTATATTTCCTTATTCCTTACTTTTGTAGTGCCCTAATTCACCATACCTGATTAATGAGCATAATTTGGGTGGTCATCAAGAAATAATTGGGGTTCTCATTGGACGATCATTGACCCCATAGATGGAATTTCCTTACCATGTCACCATTTTATTTATCATATTAGTTTTCTGGGACTAGGTCGTGAGATCGCCTTTTAATTGTTTTTGTTTGAAATATTATAATCACAATAAATTTTAAACAAGAATTAAATAAATAATAAAATGAGATGGAAATAATAAATAAAATCAAAACAAAATTAAATCAATCGTAATGGAATGCGTGATATAAGTTGGATTCCTGGGAGACACTCCTTTCCTACTTCAAGTGTCATTCTTGGACATTGGGTTAAATGTGGAATCATGAGAAAGTCATGTGAAGGCCATGCGAATGGAATTTATTGCTTTTGTGAGTGTTTTTAGTAGGTGTGTCCACCTCTTCTACGTAACCCTATGCAGTCCCGACTGTATGAATGAATGAATGAAATATTTTAATGACGTCCACGAGACCGAACAGTCTATGGGACCTAATGTACAAACACAAACTACGAAATGAAACACCAAAAAAGATGCCTAAAATATTTGTTACTTCTACCTTTCTTCTAGTTCTTTGGTAATCTTGATTCTTTTGCTATGGATTTTGATCAAGAAATATGTTGTTTTTACCATTATTTCCTCTTCAAACAATGTTGTAAGATCATCCACTGTTAAGATATCCACACAATTCCTCTGTATTTCCTCGTAAGCCACACAATCCATGATGAAATGTCATTTTGATTCCATCAAGCCCGACATGCAAAAGTGACAAACCCTTTCTAACCACTCCTCTTTGGGCATTTTCCATCTCTCGGTTTCACACCTACGATGATGTGAACTAGTTTTTAGCTGCGTAATTAACATTTTAGCTTTCCACTTTATCATCGCTCCAATATAATTTTTTTCCCATGATCACATGTGGGATTAAAATTATTGACATAGTATTCTCTTTTTCATCCAAGTTGCTTATTCCACGTAATATTTATGAATTTATCTCTCAAATAATTTTTTATTTCTTTGTTAGTGCTAGGACACTCCTATATGCTAATGCCCCATTTGCTCATCCACTCGCCATTTTTATTCATCCAAGTTTTCTTCCTCCTATTTAAATTTTCCTCTATTGATGTATCATTTTTGAATTTTCCTTGGTTTGTCATTGGATTCTACTTTTGAGCTCCCCATTTGATTTCTCTTCTTTTTGTATTCAACATGGAAGATTTAAAGAGTGGAGCTTTCGTGTTCCAAAAAGAAAATAATAATAACCTGTCAGGGGGGTGATGAGCATGTGAGGTGTTGGGATGAATGCTAAGGTTTCAAATTCAAGAAAATTCATTTGATTGACATGAATCCAATATCCTTAACCCTAGGAACACATCTTGAAAAATGTACAAGTATCCTAACTTCCCGCACCACAACGGCAGATTTGGAATAGGGTATGGTCATCCATCAAAACATAAAGGACTGAAAATGTTTGACATATATTGTAGTTCAGGCCCTATTGTAGATATGTAGGTATAATGTTTGGAGTTGTGTGTGGAGCAATGGGGGTGCCAAAGCAATTTTTCCATCTCATGCTTTCACAAGCGAGTTTTTTGGGCATTATGGAGACTCTCCAACAATGTATCGACTATGTATTTTCTTTCTTTCAAGTCAAACTCCATATTAGTATCTCTTACCTTGAGCATCCTTTTCTTCCCAGATTGACCCTTCCTTTGTAATGATATTTCATCATGGCCTTGTTTCTAGCACATTTTTCTTTGGATGGATCTAGTTTAGGTTGATCTAGAAGGGTTGTTTAGGTTCTTCCTTTGGAATAGGTCATATATACCCATCAAAGCATATTGGACAAGTGCCCATTGTCAAATACTACAGTGCAACTTCCCTAATACACATGTTTGCAAAATGTGGAAGTGCATGGATGAGGCATTTAAACTATGTGACAAAAATGTTTCAAATAAGTAAATATGTTGGTTGTGTGGATGACAATATTGTTGGGTATGTAAAAAATGGTTTTTTTTAAAAAGGTCTTGGAAACTTTCACACAAACTATTTTGGCAGGAGAAAAGAAAATTCCAAGCATTTGCTAGCATGCTCAACATCTACACCAAAGTTGAGCTCAATGTGGTAGTCAACACATACTCGTAGATTCTTAATGGCTCTAACAGGTGGCTCAAGGGCATGATTATTAATCCAAATTCAATTTAAAATTCCCTGCTTTGGTGGCATAGAAATTCTCTTGTCCTCTTTGTCATGTCTTTCAGTGTAGGCTCTAAATCTTAAAATATCTTGTTGGCTTCATCTTTGAATACATTATCTCCAACTTTGCATAGATATCAATGTGTCTGTAGAGGTGATATTTATTCTACATGAAAATCATACACCATTTTATGGCCCTCAATCCAACTTCATCCAGTTATAATTTTTTAATCCCTCCATCTCTCATATTTTTCCTCACCATTTGAACCTCACCTAATCTGTGTACTTCTGCATAGAAGTTTGACAAAAGACCATAAGTGGAAATATTTTGAGGATCCAACTCAAAATTAAGAGTTGTTGTAAATGATCATAATCTCATATTCATATGTGCTCTACTATCACCAAGATAACATATCCTCACAACCATAGCAACCAAAATTGTGCAACCTTTGTGAGCATCATCTCTTCTTGTTCCAAAATGGAACTTTGGAGCAAGGTATGGACATTCAAACAAATATTGGAAGTGGATTATTTTTAGTGTACATAATGTACAAGCATACCATGTGAACTGGTCGATAAAATTCCCTTGTGTTGGAATCATAGAAGTTGCAAGTTCAAACGAGTCATGGAGCTCCTCTCTTGCACCACTTCTTCATTTTTCAGACATGGTTTTCTCTCTTCTTGCATTTTTCTCGTGTTGATAGTTTTCCTTTCTTGATTACATTAAAATTAAAATAAATAAATGATGAGTATGCTAATGTATAATGGTAATAATACTTTAATAAATTTGGTATCAAATGAAAATAAGGTGTAAAATTTTCCGTCATGATCCAAGTGGTCATCACTTTTGGATCTAATTAAAAACCCCAAACATGTGACGTGAAATTAATTAATGGGTTATGATTGACTATTGATGGGTTATGAAGATTCTCAAGTCCTTTCATGTCAGTTCCCAATAGGAAGGGATCAAATAAGGAGAGACTTACAAAGTTACAATTGTGCTATGAGGCGATGACACTGCAAGAAATAAGGGAGAGCATTCTCATGGTCTTAGGTAGGGAGTCAGTCTTTCATGTTAGTAATTTTTGGAACTAACTTCCTCGAAGTTATCTTGAGAATAATGTTGTTACGTCCTTTTAGCAAATAAATCCCCTTTTCCTATGTTAATATGTGAGTTTTTTTTTCCTCTATTGATTCCTTGGATGACTTAGAATAATGTGTGAAACTTAACTTGAGCCACCTCTTATATATGTTGAGCCCTCATTATGTAATACATTAGAACTAATGGTTCTAATCGGGCACCTAACTTGGAAATCCTAGATTCCTAATTTGAAATAAGGTTGTGTAGATGATTCATGAGCACACAAACCCTTTAGATTAAATATTGTTCGATCAATAATGTTAAATGGAAAATTTAACTATAGTGAAGAGGTGAACCACACAACCTATGTGTGTGGTGGGCAATAATTTTCTTCATTAACCATTATGTGGACATACTTCTACTGTAGGCTATACTCATTTGAGAAAATGTGGTGTAGTCAATGGTTGTCTCATTTATGAGAGTATTCGTGATTATGAATAGTAATTATTGTTTACCCAACACTTATTCAAAGGGAGAAAATTGTAATAAGATGTAAATTGATAAATATATGTATATGGCGGATAAAGTCCTCATGTTACCTCTACCTAGTGGTTAGGTTATTGTTTTCCTTCTCTCCTTTGAGGCCAATGAAACATTATCTTATGGTTTTTTTTTCTTATTTATCTTGTTAAGCGTGTACAATGAAGCTTGAACTTGGTGTTATGGACCATCCAACATAGCATAACTTGGATTAGGGTTGTGCCACCATTATCTCCTGTTATGGCTCATAAAAGAAGGTAATGTGGGTATCGTAGTTTGTGAGGTACACCAAGGCATGTTGGTTTGGACCTTGGAGATAATCAAATCTAAAGTTATGTTTCACATTATAACAATTAATAATGGAACAAAAATTTTACCATGGTTTTAGTGGTGTTTCTTGGGTGAAAATTTATGGGCATTACAATTGGTATCAGAGCAAAGGTTCAAACACTTGAACCTCTAGGATAAATTGGTAACGAGTCTTTTGTACTTGGTTGTATGTGCATAACATGAGTGTTGTGTCAAGTCCCGTTGGTGTGTTATGTGGAGTTTTGTGATGTTTCTCTAGTCCACTTATTTTACTATGTATGTGGCTCCTTGCGAGTGTGTCATATAGTGAGTCCCCAAATGTTGTGTTATAATCTTGTACTATGTCAGACCTCGTAATGACCTTTAAATTTTGGTACAATGATTAAGTGGTGCAATTTATGGACAATAGTACTATGGACTAGCAATCGCACGCGAGCAGTGCAATGTGAATGCATAAAGGGATCAGGTAGAGGAGTGAAGGGTGGAGGAGGTGTGAAGGGTTGAAATTAAAGGAAATAAATTTTTCAGTGTCATTTGATAAAGGAGAAGGTGAAGCGGAGGAACAAATAGATGGAACCATAAAATGAGATAGCGAAGCTTGCATGGAGGGAAACTTGAAAATTTCCTTTTTAACCTTTTGATCAAGTGTTGTAAATTTTCTTGATCTATAATTAAATAAGTTATAATGTGGATTTATTTTAAAATAGAAGAAACATTTAATTTTCTTGATAAATATAAATGAGAAAGTGTGTGTTGTTGCACGAGTTCACAATGGAAACTTCCATGTTGATGTTGTCTTATTAATGTGAGAAGGACAAAACATGGACTCTTAGTATCAACATCAGTGCTATGTGAAGCGTACTTGTAGTAGAGGATGTAGTCTACGTAGAAGATATGTGGAAGCACAACTTCGATAACCTAGACACCAACATCCCAGACTATTTTGGCATGGTGGTTAACACGGAAAATGTGGGACTTTTGACAATAGTTCTACATTCTAACAATGCCACGCAAAATAAAGGAATGTTGTCTCATAAGAAAAATGGTGGACCTAAGCAAATCCACGAGATTCTATGAATGGGTTTGCCAACGTGCACACCGAAAATCATAATGATTCACACAATGCACATGCCTAGTAGAGGAGGCAACACAATGAAATGTCGCATGTGGTACCAAATTTGAACTCTCAAATGGCTACTGAGGAACTATGATGACCCACACGGAAGGGAAAAATACTTGGGTAATCGGCCTTGGTATCAATTTTTTTCATCTTTGAATCCTTTGTAGAGTGTAATACATCGTTGATTGTAGACAGGAAACTTACATATGCCCATGCACATCACACTCAACCATACAGTAGTCCACAATAAGATGGGACTAAGTGGATGTATAAGTAGAGACTTATTCAGTGGCCCTTATATAAAGGGAAGTTTGGAACCTTAGCCTAATATTGTATCTAGCTCAGTTTACACCTTCTTTCTCCAAAGTAATGAACATAAATTAAATCCTAAAAATGTACAAGGGAAATAGAAAATTAGAGAGAAAAATATAAAATATGTTGTGTTGTATGTAGAGAACATAGATCACATCATTGTCATCAAGCCTATCCTAAAAGCTAAAAGTGGGAAAAAAATCAACAAAAGAGACAAATTTGTTTAAAGGAAAAATGGTTTATCAGTGTTGTTTGTGCTTCAAATGATTTTTTTTGTTGGTGAGAAATTATATGGTTTCTTAGTCTAAAACTTCTAATTAGAAGACAAATTCCTTCCTTTTCTCATTTGAGCAACCATTAACGAGGCTCAATTATCAATGATTGTTTGTGCATCCTCGGATTTCCTACAATTATATGAAACATTGAAATGTTACCAATGATAGGGTGCTTGTCATATTTGTGCCTATCAAGTCTCCCATATGCTTAGATAGATCATTAACAATAAAATTTCATTTCCCAAACCTAGTGGTATTTCCTTCAATTGTTTTCAGTTTTCACACAGATAGTATCTTTCATTTCACAATGAAACTCTGCTTCAGAATTTATTAAAACTCAATTTCACAATAAAACAAGTAGATTTTTTTAATAGAAAATTATCCATAATATCCTCGTGGTCACTAACTACGATACATTATGGAACTGAAGAGGAAGGTGTACCAATAATTATGGTTGGGGATGAAAAGAGCAGGGTAGGATTCCTCTTTGACATAGGGTTGTAGGATACAATGGAGGTGGCATGGGAAAAGATGTGTGAATGGTTCAGGGTCGTTCTTGATAGCCTCTTTTCTAAGAGAAGCCTCTAGTCAAACCATATCAATATTGTTACCACTTCAACTTTCATCCCGGCCCCTCTGCATGTGTCATGGATCATGAAAAATTATCAAATGAAGGATAGCGTTAAGATATTCTTTTTCTCTCACATAGGTTGAATCATAAATGTCATTGGCACCAACATGGAAAATGATCTATTCAATCTCTACCACGAAATTAAAAAAGTAGTTGATAATGAAAAAATAAAAAATTGTATGTCGTCGATATGGTAACTATGAGTGTGTCAGACTCATCAAGATGGGGACCACTTGATCAACAATTCACATGATCTCATACTTCGATGACACCCACTATTTCCTCTCCACTATGGATCCCATTGTTAGCTATCAGCTACATGGGATTCTACTCCACTACAATATACATATTTCGACGTATTCATGAGTACAATTAAGTGTGACCAAGTCTGTATTGTAATGTCTGTGATGTACATTCATAAATGACCATAGTTATCATGTAATAATTGTTGGGGACATTTATGTATGACCGAGTTTTGCAAATATTATAAATTCAGACTATGCTAGGTTGTGCTAAAATGATCAAGGGGTACACTTTAGCCTGGCGTATATCAAAATTAAACCCATGTTGTGTTGTTTTGAGAACTATCACATTAGATGTGGGAAACCTCGTTCCCATGCAGAAAGCCTTTCGGTGTAACAAGACTCTCAATGGAGATTTGAAGTCAATATATCAATTGTTTGAGATAGGGAATTAAATCATTAATATTCTAAGATGTATGTGGAGGGGCCATTCTAAATCTATTCAGTTTTTTCAGCACCATTCTAGTAAAGATCAATTTGGGAGCTCAAGACTAGTACTCTCCCAAATTAAAATCCCAATTGAATTTTTTTATTAATTGTTTCAGTTCTGACGGACCTGTTTGAAATGAACTTCTTTTAATATATTGTTGCAGTTCTGACTGTCCTGTTTGAATTTTACACAAAAGTGGGAGAAGAAAGCACATCACTGTTTAGCCTCTCTTGAAACTATTGTTTATGGTTTTGAAATTCCATCAAAATTATTGGGACCGAAATCTTAGGTGGAATCCCCAAGTTAAAACATAATGCTATAAATTCTTTAATTAAGTGGTGTTGATCAAGGATGTGCATAAATTAATGTTGTTGACATGATTGATTTCCTCATAGAAATATGACCCCATGGATTGTTGTTATCTTTGTTGGGTTGACCCCAATTTGGCTTGTAAATATCTAAGAGACTTTGATCATTTCTTGATTGCAATTTGTAACAAATGAGGCATCCAAATAGCTAAAGGGTTTATTTAGAAAATGTGAGTGACATTATTATAAGCATTCTCTAGATTGTGCATGAAAAATTTAACTCGGATATTTGTTTGATATGCCATGTTACATATGTATGCAAAATGAGACTTATTTTCTTAGGCACATGAAGTCATAAATTGTATGAATAAGAATGTCATTATAATCCAAATTGCTATAATTAAAGTCATTTTGGTTCTTCTTTTCATTTTTTTTGGAGGTGTGGGAGTAATTTGAAACCCATATTGATTTATGATAAAAACATATTTATATTGAAAAATAAATTCTAATAGGATTCATTTAAAAAATCTATAAATCCATATCTTTGAAAAAGAAATAGCAACAAAGTTGTGATAAACATGTGTGGCCATCTTTTACTTTGAATAATAATTCCATTGATTTTGAGTAACCTGCATAATGCATCAATAATAATTAGGATCTCCTCACTAGAGAGAAATCATCCACCTTCTGACCAGGAAAGCCAGAGGCCGTGATGAAATGAAAAAGACTCGTGTACATAACGATCTTATCTACAATACTATAGAAAATTCGAAGAATCATAAGTGAGAAATATGAGGTAAAGATGTATGTACAAGAATTTGTCAAAGTTCAAGACCTAAATTGAATAATTACACTTCACAAAATTATCAATTGTAGAAGTTTTTCATTATGAATGAATAAAATTAATCCTCATTATTAACATGGTTAAAATAATCTTTGTTTGGCCAACCACCCTTGACAAGAGTTAATGTTTCCATAAGAAGCAAATAAATATGTAATTATTGGGAATAAAATGCACTTGATGGTTGAGATTGCTAAATTGTCTCCAACCACGCCTTTTTTAAATACACAGTTTTTTCATTTTCAAATAATAGTTTTATAATATCAGCAAAAGGTATTCTAAAGCATTGAAAAAGGAGGTCACTGTACGACGGAAAAGTGACATGTGAGCATGGGAATCTACGAGTACCTCTTCATCATACCCAACCTCCCGAGGTCATGTCGAGACAGCCGGTGAGTGTTGAATGCAAATGGATATAGACAAGCTAATCGGGTAATCTTATATCCTCAATACGTAATAATAGAATCTGTAAATCTAAGGCAAAGAAGGCCCTCCTAACCTGAATTGGCATAATGGTTCATTTGAATATGATGGTTGTTCAAAGGCTCCAATCAACGTCGAACTCTACCGATATCTTGTTTCTTGGTTGTTGGATATGTGGGAAGTGACCTATAGGAGCTTCGTATATATCTCCAGACAAGGTCATGAAAATGGTAATAGGTGGCTTTAGTGGATTTATAGTGAACTATGGGTGGTTTTCTGGTCTAGCCCAGAAAATATTAGATTGATTGGCTTCTATGTTTAATACGGAGAACTGTACTATAATATCCGGCGGGAGTGGTGAAGATATAAATACCAGCGTTCGCAAGCCGGTGTCAATACTTAACTAATTTGTAGGCCTATTGGGTTGTGGGACTTGGGGATCACAACCGTGAGTTTACGGTTGTTGTGGACCTGCTATGTTCATGTGAATAATCAATCCCTTCTCCCAATTATCCAGTAATCGTATGCCTTTTCAGCCTCTATGTTTAGAACTAGAAGTTGTATAATTTTCTCAGAATACCTAACAAGTGTTCTAGTAACTTGAATGCGAAAGCTAGTATCTATGTCAATGAGGAGGTATCCTACGTCAGGCTGTGGAACCAAAGGATCGCAACCAAATTTTTGCTCTCTTTTAAATCCTTGCATAGTTATTTAGATGTTTTATCAAGGCAGTCTATAGTTTGGATGGTTTGACCAAAATGTGTAAGATTTGTCATCTTCGATAGTTAATCCTCTTAGTCGCTCACTAATTTCTTGTAAGTTTGTTGTTGCTCGAAAGACCTGTATCCTAAGGTCTTGATCTATATCAGCTAATGTCGTGGGTAGATTTGGCTGAGGCACTATTAGTTCAAATGTATACTCTCTAGGCTCTCTAGGTCCTGTGATTGTCATACAAAATGATTCAACTTTTAGCTAACTTTAATAAACTGATTATGAAAGAAGTATTTACACTATGCAAGCATTCTTCTATTTTTGTATTTTCAATGACGCATTTCAATGAAATTGAAGAGCAGCTACTCTAGTATATTTATAAAATGGGCAACTAATCTAGTAACAAAATAAAAACAAACAAAGCAGCCTGGTATGGCTATTTTCCTGTGTAGTTGTGATTTTATCCTAAATATCTAAACAACTAAATATATTAAACTGAAAGGCTCTCGATCCTACCTCATAAGTGAAGAATGAATCACAGTTTCTCAGAAACTATCAATCCACACAACTTCCCTGGTGATGTTGAGAGTGAACTTTTAACTGAAATGAAATAATTCACTACTCTATTTGATATGTTGTAACTAGAACTTTGATAGCTCAAAACCTGACATTTATAGAATAGTGGTAAATCTAGTTGTGTGTGATTTCGTCCCCTCAGTGTGATCTCCTCATTCCTTTGTGTCCTCGTGAATCCAGAAAGTGTGTATATGATAGTATCAACCGAATATGGTATTCAAACAATGGCAGCTTTGGATATAGACCGAATATAATGCGAGTAGGAGAGAGATAGCACAAGTGAACAGAGCTTGACTTTGCAATTCCTAGCGGGATTTATTGCAGGAATACAACACAAGTGTACCGAGAGTTTCAGAAACTATCCTTGTGACAAAACAAAACCTGCAACTTTAATTGATTCTAGTCTAGAAATGAAGCTATTCTATGCTAAAATGATTGTATAGAGCAGCAATGGAGCAAGACTAAAACAAGAATATTGAATGACTTCTAAACAAAAAAGGAAAACTAATAACTGATGCAAAACATGAAGCTAGTAGAATTCTAAGCAAGAATTTGAAAGACCGAATAAGAGAATTGAGAAGATGAGGGGCCATTTGCTTGAAAACAAGCTGGTTATTTATAACCAATGCATTTACCAGAGGGTAACTCCCATTAGAACTCTTTTACTATAAATAAAGGAAAAACACTATTACCAGGGAACCAAAAACATTAATGCAAGCCAAAGTGGTTGAAGAAAGCGTGTAAAACTCAAGATTTACGTTTGACGCAATTGTCAAAAGGATATAGAAAATGTGTATAGTACCACCGCCCTATGCAGGGCGGTGGTTACAGGACTGCCGCCCTATCCTGGGCGGCGGTCACGGGACCGCCACCCAGGCAGGGTGGCGGTTCCGTCAATGAAGACAAAAATGCAAGAAGAAGGGGAGAAAAGGGAAAAAGAAATTATGTGGAGGCTGAGTGGGGCATGTGGGATACAAGCGTATACTTGGCGAGCATTTTTGGATTTTGAACACCTTGCAAGGAGACCTGTATCATCATTGGGGTATGTGTAACATCGTTCCGGCAGTGTAGTACCCTACAATTTCAGGTACGTACATATTGCCCCCTTGGAGAAGCGTCTTAGTGATGAAGAGCCATAAAACAGTGGATCCGAGTATGGAGGTCCTGAAATGGGGAGTTTAGGAGTTATACTTGACACGCCCGTGTGTTGGAAAGTCGCCATCCAAGATCCCACTACATGCAAAATGGAAAAAAGGGGACCCAAGTGCAGATAGATAAAATAAATTGAGAAATAAGGCTGAATTGATATGAAAAGAGGACTTACCATCCACACGGGGTTTAGAACTTACCTCTGTCGGTGCTCCGACCTTGCGAAAGACATTGAAAATCAAATTAAGAGGGCTATTTATAAAAAATGAAGTCATTTTACTATTCATTTGAGTGGATTGATTTGATAGTTTTTGAGCTCTGGGACCCACGGTGACGGTTTTCGATGAGAGTATAATCAAAACATTCATGGTGAGATAGCGTTCATGCCTCCGAGAGTGGAACATTGACCCGCGAAGTCTTAGGTTAGTTTTTCTCAATTTATTGTTTTTAGACCTAAAATGTGGAAATGATGAAATTTTTCTCTTGGGGGGTCATTTTATAAAATACTAGTGTTAAATGTGTCTCTATGGGAGTGCACTCATAGGGTAGGTTTTCATTTTAGCAAAGATGGTGTGTTCGTTTGTTTTTAAGCATTTTTTAGGGTTTATGACCCATTTGTGCTTGCAAGACAGGATCGCCGCCCTATGCAGGGCGGCAATTATGGGACCGCTGCCTTAGAAGGTGGCGGTTACGCAACCGCCATTCTGCATAGGGCAGCAGTTCACGACAGAGAACCAAAACAATACAAAACTTAGCTTATTTTTGCATGTTTAGCATTTTTACATGTTTTTAATAGTCTTTCCAACTGGATTTTAGTACTAACTTACTCCTTTTTTGTTTTTTTGGGTGTATGCAGAAGGAGGAGGAGTATATTAGATGGAGCCGGGAGAGGGAGTGTGATAGTGATCATGAGTGGTATGATACCCAAGAGATCCTACAAGCCGAGAGGGCGGAGCAGAGCGTGGAGAGGGTGACTCTGGTCTTAGAGGAGTTACTCTCTTGGGACTTAGGTGGAGATGGCGAGTCTATTGCAGGCTGTCACATTGCCCCAGACATGGGAGAGGAACACCAATCAGTGGCGGCATCAGTGGCAGGCGCGGATAATAGAGATCCTTCTTGGAGGCCCAGAGATTTGAGTGAGTTGTCACTCTTCTCTTGACATTGTTTCAATTAGAATTGTCTTAGTTTGTTATTTCTCTTTGTTTTGTTTACTCTTGGTTTTATCTTTTGATCATTTTCTAACTTGTTTCCTCCATTGTTTGCAGTGACTGCTGATGAGTGGCAAGACTTGATTCGCTGAGTATGCATTGATACCCTGCTTCTCCCCTCAGAGAAGACCCGTACTAAGCTTTCCGTGGACGTGGGGGAGCCTTCAGCAGCCGGTAGGCATACTGATGTTTTTGCCTCTATTTTGCATGAGGCGAAGATTATGAATTCTCTTTGCACTGAGGTAGATGGATATAGGACGGCCGAGTGCTTGATGAGGAGGAGTCATTCTCATAGCGAGATGGCAGCTACTGGTCATGACCGCGAGCCCTCGGTGCATTTGGAGCGCCGGCGTAGCCGAAGTCCTAGACGTGGTCGTGCACCCTCTAAGGGATCCCATAGGGATTGAGAGACCATTTTTGTAGCATTTTGTTATATATCCATATGAGTGCTTTTGTACTTTTTGGGCTCATTGAGCGTTTTGACCATGCCTAGTGCATGATGGCATTGTATATGAAACTTGATTTATATATATATATATACCTGTTTGGATCTAGACTCTTGGCATCTAGAATTTCGTGACTCGTTTCCACATGTTTACTTAGATGTTTTTAGAATATTTGTTTTTCATGATTTTCAGAATGTATGCGATGGATAACAAATGATAGTAGAATGTTTTACTTTGTATGTTTTTTTGTAATGCTGATATGAGATGATACTAACATATGGTAGTATTGAACTTTTAAACTCTTTGGGCAATACCCGTAATTTCTTCTTATATTGGCAAAGTGTGATGAATGCATAGTGATAACGAGATGAACTTGCCCCAATCCCAAATCCACGCAACTAGTAAGATGCGAGGGCTCAACACCAAGAGTTAGGAAGGGCACAAGTTGTATGAGTTTGACTGAATGAAAAGATGAGAGATAGACAAACCAGTAACAAAAACCAAACATAGACCTACACACCTATCCTACTCAGAGCTACCACTAAGCTTAGAAGGCCACTTACTTTCCAGTTTATCTAGACTTAGATTCATAAATGGATTTACTTGGTTGAAAAAATCTGGTTTTGAGGTTTTGATCTCTTTGGAATTTGGATATTTGTTTTCTCTTAATAGAATTTGATTTGTATTTTTAGCATACCAAGATTTGTTAATTTGTGTGACGAGACCCCCCACACCCTGCCTCATGCCACTAGTAAGAAGCATGGGTTTTTCACAAAAGGCAGGATATAGGTGAGTAAGGGCACTTCTTTCCTTTCCCAACCTCACACCACAAGTAAGAGATGTGGGCTTATCACCGAAGGTTGATGGGGCAAAGAAGTGTGTAAAATAAAATATTTTGTTTGCTTGGTGCTTTTGATTTCATTTGATTTTGACATTTCTGATCTATGACTTTGGGATATCCTTTTGTTCAAAGAGATTTAAGAGGGATAAATGTGACACCAAGAAGCTTCTAGAACAGACCGTGGGCAAGGACAACTTTACCTAGTAGAAAGAAAGAGCAAAACCAAGTATGCAAGCCTTGGTATGGTTTTCATCAATACTTGTATGTCGAACTTGATGAGAAGATTTGAAAATAGGTAATGATGTTTGAAGAGATGTGATTTGAATGCTTTTGCCAATATTTTCAGAAATTTGTAATAGATTATTTGAAGAGTAAGCTCCTAGACTACCATTTTTACGAAATGAGTGGACAGAATGAAACAAATAAATGACTAATGCAATGTAGGTAGCTATAATGTACAAGTGGTGATTTTTGATGTTTTATGTGTAAAACCGATTAAGATGCAAGGAATTGATAGTTTCACTGAATTCCTCACCTTCTAGTGTGCACAAGAGATACGCACCATTTCCGTAGTCTTTCATGACTCGGTATGGGCCCAACCATTTGGGCCAGAACTTTCTTCCTTCGCTGGTTTTCTTATCGATCCGGCTGTCTAGTCTTAGAACTAGATCTCATTCATATATTTCTCGCTCATAGACTTTTTTGTTGTATTGCCTGCACATCCAGTCGGCATAGGATCTGTGCCTTTGTTTGGCATTTAGCCTGACCTCTTCAAGGCTTTCTAGTTGAGAGAGGTGTGCCTCCATGTAAGCTTCTTCATCTAGAATCCCTTGTAATGAGATGCGGAGACTAGCTATTTCAACCTCAAGCGGGAGAACTGCTTCTGCCCCCAATACCAGTGACAAAGGAGTTGCTCCTATTAGTGTTCTTATCGAGGTTTGATGGACCCACAAGGCCGGATATAGTTTTAGATGCTAATCTCGCTTATTCTCCTTGACTGTTTTGAGAAGAATAGCCTTTAACGTTTTGTTTGTCACTTCGGCCTTCCCATTGGCTTGAGGGTAGTAAAGAGAGGTCGTGTGATGGTTTATCTTGAACTTGCTACATAACTCACGGACTTCGTCATTTTTAAAGGATGTGCCATTATCTGAGATAATGACTTGTGGGACACCATACCTACAGATAATTTGGTTCAGAATGAATTTGGCAATTACCGAACCTGGTACGGTGGTGAGAGGCATGGCCTCCACCCATTTGGTAAAATATTCCATGGCTGTAATTATAAATTTATGGCCATCGGTTGATGAGGGAGAGAATTTCCCTATCAAGTCTAGACCCCACATTGAGAAGGGCCACAGGGTCACTATTGGTTGTAGGGATTGTGCTGGCATGTGAATCTCGTGAGAGAATTCTTGGCATTTGTGGCACTTACGTACAAATTCCACTGCGTCATGCTCGAGAGTGGGCCAAAAATAGCCCATCCGATGTATTTTGTGAGTGGTGGCGTGACCACCAAAGTGGCCTCCACATATCCCATTGTGGGATTCATGAAGAATCTTCTTGGATTCTTCTATGTCAACACATCTTAGAAGCATGCCGTCGAAGGCTTTACAATAGAGCACCTGTTCTAAAACAACATATTTAGCGATGATAATGTGTAACCACCTTCTTTGTTGTGATGTGGCACCTTCCGGGTATGTGTAGTTCATAATGAAATTAATGATATCAGTATACCAGGGACATGTGGAGATGGGAGGCCTATTTTCGATGAAGTATATACACTTATCAAGAAAGTCCAGATTTACCAGAATGCCTCCATCTAGTGGATTGTCAGCTAGCCAATCTTCAATGATTTGTCCCTTAATGGATTTTTTGTTTACGAATGTCAACTCGAATTCGCCTATTAAGGTCATGTCCAACCTTTTTAGATAAAGACCCTTGCGTGAGAAACGTTCGTAAATGATCTGTCTTTACAATGACCGTCGTTTCTTGGTTTAACATGTAATGTATTAAACGTTTTTTTGCAAAGAATATGGCAAGGCATTCTCTCTCTACCTGTGTGTAACGTGTTTCATAATCAAGCAATGTTTGGCTAATGAAATAGACTGCATGTTCCCATTTATCATTGTCTTCTTGAGCCAACATGCAGGCGAGTGAGACATGGGTGGCTCATGAGTATAAGATCAAAGGGTGGTCTGGTTTGGGAGGCATTAACGTGGGTGGAGATAACAAGAAGCGTTTAACTACTTCGAAGGCCTCGTTGCATTCTTCAGTCCAATCAATGTTATAATATTTCTTTAATATATTGTTGATTGGATGAATCGAAAAACTTAGATCTGGGATGAACCTGCGGATTGCACCAAGTTTCCCAAGAAATGACCTGATTCCAGACTCGTCTGATGGTGGGATGATTTCGAGAACAACCCTGTATTTTGGCTGGATCAACATCAATCCCTCGTGAAGATATAATGTAGCCCAGAAGTTTTCCTCCTGTCACACCAAACACGCACTTCTCTGGATTTAATGTGACGCCATATTCAATTAATCGTGAGAGGATGATACAGAGCACTTCTGGATGATCACAGTGTTTCTTGGCCTTGGCCAACAAGTCATCCACATATGATTCCACAATTTTATGGATAAGATCGTGGAATATATATGTCATTTCCCACTGATATGTAGCGCCGGCATTCTTAAGACCAAATGGCATGACAACGTAGCAATAAGCTCCCCAGGGAGTTATGAACGTAGTTTTGGCTTGATCTTGTTCAGATATTTTAATTTGATTATACCCTGAGAACCCATCCATGAGGGAAAACATTTCAAATCCAACTGTTGCATCAACAATAACATCAATGGATGGTAATGGGAAGTCATCCTTGGGACAAGCTTTGTTAATATCCTGAAAATCTATGCAAATGCGTATCTTCCCATTCTTTTTGAGGACGGGAACGATATTAGATACCCATTGTGAATAGTCAATGGGGTTGATGAATCCCACTTGGAGAAGTTTTATTACTTCTTTTACCATGAGAGCCACTTTTGGCTTCATTGGTCTTGACTTCTGTTTAATTGGTTTTGCATCTGGTTTAGTGACAAGATTATGTACCACAACTTGTGGTGCAATGCCCGTCATTTCTTTATAATTAAATGTGAAAGATTTTTGATGTTATTTGAGGATTTGGGTGTATATTTCTATCTCCTCTGAAGTTAACGAGGATCCCAACTTCAAAATATTTGGTTCTTCCTCTGTTCCAATGTTTATGTCAATGGTTTCTTCTATTAAAGAAGTGTTACCTTCTTCAAATTCAGGTGGGGCTAGAGGTAGCTCCAAACTTTCTCCGTCTTCTATTTCGTAGATATCGAGATCCTTTTGAGGAGGAGACTCTACCATGGAATTTCCAAAATAGGAAGAGGAATGTGGTATTAGGGAAATATCAACTATATGGTGAGTAAGGTGCAGCTCCGCATAGGTGTTTAGATATTCAAGAGTGAATCTATCATCGTCAAAGTGATCTATGATAGAAAAATCATCCTCAGCTTCTCCATGAGTCAGGAGTGATTTTTTTGGTATTTTACATACTAATGGTTAGGTACGAAGTGATACCGTGAAATTTGTATCTTCCAACTCGTTGTTTGGAGTGAAACGGGAAGTTGAGGTTGCTATTGAGTCTACGAGAAGGTTCTGCTCTCGTGGGATTGCTTCAATTGATATGAAGTTGAATCCCTTTCTTAGATCTAACACTGTTGTTTTGTATAGTTGTAAATGTTCAGCCCTAGTTTCATATACCTTGGAGACTTGGTTTGCAACTAGTTGCGAGTCTCCTAGCACTCTAATGTTATCAATACCCATTCTTTTGGCTAGGATGAGGCCAAGGAGGAGAGCTTTGTACTCAGCCCCATTGTTTGTACATTAAAAGTTTAATTTAAAGGTGAAAGGTAGGATCTTTCCCTTAGGTGAAGTAAAGATCACTCCCGCCCCAGCTCTAAAGTGACATCTAGCTCCATCGAAGTGGAGAGTCCAATACTTGTCTTGGAAAAATGGATGTTGGGATATCTGTCGTATCTATTTCCTTTGCTTCGGTTACTTCTACCATACAAATTTTGTCTGATGGAAGAGAAGCAATTCCCAGGGTGTGTCCCATACCCATAGAATCAAATGGTAGGAGAATTGGTAAGTCCTTTTCTAGCAACTCGACAATTTTTGCGGTAGTCCCTAGTGACACTGTTTTTATAACATTGGTCTCACTTTTGAGTGTTGGAATGTCCTCGGCTGGACTTGTAATTTCCAACTCTGTGGTGGGTATCAACTTTTCTTTTGGTTTCGAATTAATTGGTTTGATGAGTTGATTTTTTGGGAGTTCAAACTCAGAGTGAATACCTGGTCTTTTCTTCAAATCAGCTAGGTGTATATCGAAGGGTTTTGGGTCACCTTGTGCCACGAATATTTTCCCTAAGTGTAGAAATCTTATTTCTTGGAATAGCGTGGAAGGGATTGCCTTCATGCGGTGTATCCATGGCCGACCAAGGATCATATTATAATTGGTTTCCCGATCTATAATATAAAACTCGGTGAGGACCGTCTTGGGTCCTAAAGTGACTGGTAAAACTATGGTTCCAATCGAAGTGGCTTTGAGGCTATCATAACCTCTTAGCGTATTTCACGTTGTGGAACAGTTTGTCTCTCCATATCCTAACTTTTGAAGAAAAGCAAAGGGGACTATATTAACTGCTGCCCCATCGTCAACCATTGCACATTTAACATAATTATTGTAGACCCAAACTTGTAAATGTAAAGTTGGGTCACCTCTTCGTGTAATTTCAGTGTCTGTTGGCATTTTGCTTATATCAAATATAAATTCCGTATCCCTATCTAGCTGCCCTGGAGGATAAATGTCAAAATCTACATGGTTTACTTGCATTTTTGGGGAGGAGTGATGTTGATTAAATGACCAAGGCCTAATGCTTCTAAGAGAGCAGCCCTATGGGCGGGAGAGTTCTTTAACAAATCCAAGAAGGAGAAGTGAGAGAAGGTTTTGGTCAAATCATTAATTAAATCATAGGCGCCTATGGGTTTTACCAATGTTTGTTGAGTGTTGTCTGGCTCTAATGAATAACTTGGAGTTGGTTGAGAAGAATAATCCCATGTTCTTGTTATGGTTTCTACGGGTAGCTTGGTGTCTAACTCTACCAAACCAACTATCTTAGTTTGAGGTCAAGTTCCTAATTGGGGTGTGACCGGTGGATTTAATGAAGTTGAAGCTTCATGATCATTGTTTCCTGTTATAGAACCTTTGTTCATTCTATTAGGATCTAACCTGTTATTGTTAGATTGGTTTGGGAGCGGATCATTAAAGATCTTGAGGGGTGCATTTTAAGGGAAAACTTCCCTTGCATAAGTGTTTGGCATGGGTACTACATAATTTGCTAAAAACATATCTATAAAGAGTTACTTTTGATCTTCTGGCAAACAGTGCTGCATGAATTTATTGTATTCACGACAAGTCCTAGTATCGTGGCCACTGAATCTTGTGGAAGCCACAATATAAATTGGGATTATAATTTCAAGGTTGTTGACTTATAATCTGTTGTGGCCCAAAATTCTGATAAGGTTGCTAGTTGTTAGAGTTAAAATTTTGAGGCTGTTGCCTTTGGTTTTGACACTGATATCCAGTTAGGTTTCGATTTGGAATTTGTGTTTGGAATTTGTCATTGTTGTTGTTGTTTCCATTGTGGATGATTAAAATCCACCACATTGATTGTTGGAGAAAAATTGTTATTTCACTGATTATTAACATGTGGCGAAATGTTTACAATGTTTTCCCTTTTAACTTGGTTAGTTACTCCATCTGTTGTAACCCCGCGGTTCTTGTTAAGGATCTTAGGTCCTTGATTAGCGTTCCTAGCATTAGGATAGGCCGCGGTGTTTTGATTGGGAGTAGTTAATTTCCCATTTGTCCCATATGTCTTATGACCACTATCTATCACTGCTTGGTTGATTCGGAGAGCACTCTCGAGTACTTCATCGTAAGTTCTTAGTGGGAACTTCTGGACTTCTTCCTTTATCTCTCTATTGAGATAATTAAGGAATAAATCACATAGTTCCATTTGATCCATGTTTGGAGCACTCACTGATGAGTAGAGAACCGTACGCCATCTTTGGATAAAATGAGCAGCGGATTCATTATGTTCTTGTTTAATATGCAGGAATTCCCTGATTCCTGTTCTTAATAATTTATTCATGTCAAAAGCTTTGATGAATTCTGATATGAGTTGTTTAAATGAGTGTATCAAAGCTTTAGGTATTCTTTAATACCAATAAAGGGCAATACCTTCTAAGGTCTTAGGGAATATTTTAGCGACAACCCCGTCCCAAGGGAGTAACTCCCATATGGCTATGGCATAGGCCTTAATGTGTGCATTTGGGTCTCCTTCCCCTTTGTATTTGGGAAAATCGGGAAGAGGTCTTGGAAGCATAACACTTCGTATGGTGAAGTCTAGGGGTTCTTTCAAATATTCTGAATAAGTCCCTACTCACATAGGCCTCGACTATCAATAGTGCTTGTTGAGGGGGTGGAGGTGGAATGGGTTGTTGATATGGCATAGCATATACATTTGTAGGGACATAAGGAAATCCCTGTGGTTGAACGAACATCATGGGAGAAGAGAACATGTCTCCTTGTGGTGACTTTGAATACATGTTTAGGTAAGGAGGAGCATTGTTCTGGTACAGGTTGTTTGGTGCCAAGCTGGGAGGTGTCATGTTTTCAACTGGAGCGGCATTTGAAAACGTGGTCCTAGTTGGTGTTTTCTGTGGGTAACTATAAGGATTTTGAGGAGGCATGCCTAACATGCCTGTTCCTGTAAGGAGGTCGACCTGACTGGGATAATGCAGGAGGGTTGGGGATTGTTGCTTGCCCAAAATATGAATTTTGGTTTGCTTGAGCAAGTTCTAGCCCTCTAACCTTTTCAGCTAAGGCTGAAATGACATCCATTGGTGAAGACGCGGTGCTTTGCCTTAACGATGTTTATTGTACAACTTGAGGTTGTAAAGGGGTGTGATACCCTGCTATGAATTGATCGTTACCCTACCAAGCTTCACCGAGGGTATTTCCCATAGGTGGAGGAATGGGGGTGTTTTCCTGGAATAGGGTATCAGACTATATTTGTAAACTCCCTATAGGTGGTTACATATTTTGGAAGCCTTGTTCACTTTTAGCAAAGCATGCTAAGTACTCCTCATCCAAAAAGGGGAGTGGGTCTGATTGTCTACTGATCTGTGGTCTGAACAAGACCCAAGGAGATGAATTAGATTCTCCAGTAAACGTCATATTATTAGAGCTTGATGGCTTTGGCTGTTGTGTTTGCGTGAGTTGATCGAACTCCTCAATTCAGAATGAAGAACTAGAACTAGTTCTATGAGGGGGAGTTTGAGATGACAAGTAATTACTCGAATAGTTATCAGCCCATGCAGAAAGTGAGGGCGATGGTTGTCTATTTGTTTGACTATAGTTTACTTCGAGACCTGAGAGAGGTTTGCCATATGAATCATATCCTGACATATTCGGGGGGTATATGAATACCCACAGAATAATGGGAAAGAGTGAAAGTGGATGAAAGAAATGAAAACAGAAAGAGGAATATTAGTTTGTTCATGTTGGGTTCACCAATTTTGTATGATGGAAAAGTGACATGCGAGCATGGGAATCTACAAGTACCTCTTCCTCGTACCCGACCTCCCAAGGTCGTGTCGAGACAGCTGGTGAATGTTGAATGCGAATGGATATAGACAAGCTAATTGGGTAATCTAATATCCTCAATATGCAATAATGGAATCTACGAATCTAAGGCAAAGAAGTCCCTCTTAACATAAGTTGGTGTAATGGTTCATTCGAATATGATGGTTGTTCGGAGGCTCCAATCAATGTCGAGCTCTGTCGATATACTGTTTCTTGGTTGTTGGATACGTGGGAAGTGACCTGTAGGAGCTTCGTATATATCTCTAGACAAGGTCATGAAAATGGTAATAGGCAGCTTTAGTGGATTTATAGTAAACTATGGGTGGTTTTCTGGTCTAGTCCAAAAAATATTAGATTGATTGGCTTCTATGTTTAATACGGAGAACTGTACTATAATATCTGGCGGGAGTGGTGAAGATATAAATACCAGCATTCGCAAGCCGGTGTCAATACTTAACTGATTTGTAGGCCTGTTGGGTTGTGGGACTTGGGGATCACAACCATGAGTTCGCGGTTGTTGTGGACCTGCTATGGTCATGTGAAGAATCAATCCCTTCTCCCAACTATCCAGTAATCGTATGCCTTTTCAGCCTCTATGTTTAGAACTAGAAGTTGTATAATTTTCTCAGAATACCTAACAGGTGTTCTGGCAACTTGAATGGGTAAGCTAGTATCTCTGTCAATGAGGAGGTCTCCTGCGTCAGGCTGTGGAACCAAAGGATCGCAACCAAATGTTTGCTCTCTTTCGAATCCTTGCACAGTCATTCAGATGTTTTATCAAGGCAGTCTATAGTTTGGATGGTTTGACCAAAATGTGTAAGCTTTGTCATCTTCGATAGTTAATCCTCTTAGTTGCTCACTAATTTCTTGTAAGTTTGTTGTTGCTCGAAAGACCTGTATCCTAAGGTCCTGATCTATATCAGCTAATGTCGTGGGTAGATTTGGCTGAGGCACTAGGGGTTCAAATATATACTCTCTAGGCTCTCTAGGTCATGTGACTGTCATACAAAATGATTCAAGTTTTAACTAATTTTAATAAACTGATTATGAAATAAGTATTTACACTATGCAAGCATCCTTCTATTTTTGTATTTTCAATGACGTATTTCAATGAAATTGAAGAGCAGCTACTCTAGTATATTTATAAAATGGAAAACTAATCTAGTAACATAGAATAAAAACAAACAAAGTAGCCTGGTATGGCTATTTTCCTGTGCAGTTGTGATATTATCCTAAATATCTAAGCAACTAAATGTATTAAATTGAAAGGCTCTCGATCCTACCTCAGAAGTGAGGAATGAATCACAGTTTCTCAGAAACTATCAATCCCCACAGCTTCCCTGGTGATATCAAGAGTGAAATTTTAACTGAAATGAAATAATTCACTACTCTATTTGATATGTTGTAACTAGAACTTTGATAGCTCAAACCTGGCATTTACAGAATAGTGGTAAATCTAGTTGTGTGTGATTTCATCCCCTCAGTGTGATCTCCTCGTTCCTTCGTGTCCTCATGAATCTAGAAAGTGTGTATATGATAGTATCAACAAAAGATGGTATTCGAACAATGGCAGCTTTGGATATAGACCGAATACAATGCGAGTAGGAGAGAGATAGCACAAGTGAACAGAGCTTGACTATGTAATTCTTAGCGGGATTTATTGGCGGGAATACAACACAAGTGTATCCTTTTGTGTGAGAGTTCCCCTCAACGTGATCTCCTCGACTATCCTTGTGACAAAACAAAACCTGCAACTTTAATGGATTCTAGTCTAGAAATGAAGCTATTCTATGCTAAATTGATTGTATGGAGCAACAATGGAGCTTCAAGATCCTTGTGAAACAAGAAGATTAGAAATGAAGCTACTATCTAAACTGATTGTATGCAGTAAATGGACAAACTGAAACAATGGATCATATGACCTGCTAAAAAAACATGAAGAAAAACATGAAAGATAGAATTCTAAGCAAGAAATTGAAAGACTAAATAAGAGAATTGAGAAGATGAGGGGCCATTTTCTTGAAAACAAGCTAGCTATTTATAACCAATGCATTTACCAGAGGGTAACTCCCATTAGAACTCTTTTACTATAAACAAAGGAAAAACACTATTACCAGGGAACCAAAAACATTAATGCAAGCCCAAGTGGTTGAAGAAAGCGTGTAAAACTTAACATTTACGTTTGACGCGATCATCGGAAGGATTTGGAAAATGCGTACAAAACTGGCCGCCCTATGCAGGACAGCGGTTACAGGACCGCCACCCTGTCCTGTACGGCAGTAGTCACAGGACTTCACAACCCAGGGTGGTGGTGGTTCTGTTACTGAAGATAAAAATACAAGAAGAAGGGGGGAAAAGGGAAAAACAAAGTATGCGGAGGCTTAGCGGAGCATGTGGGATACAAGCGTATACTTGGCAAGCCTTTCTGGATTCCGAACACCTTGCAAGGAGACCTGTATCATCATTGGGTTATGTGTAACATCGTTCCGGTGGTGTAGTACCCTACTATTTCGGGTACGTACAGTCACGCCTTTGAACTGTGATAACCAAGAAGACGGGGTGTCAAACCCAATGCACTTAATTCTCGAACACTATGTTGTGTTGGCTTGGTTTTCTATGATCAATGACATACACGATTACATGGCATATCTGAGTTTGATTTGAAATGCTAGTCAAGAACATACTAAATTATGGCATGGTACTTTATTTTTTCAAAAATTGAAAAACATCAGATGAAGACTTATTTGCAACAATGTTTATCACCTGCTCTCCGACGACACCTAAAACATGCATGAGGTTTACATGGACTAGGCAAAAAAATTCTAGTTCTATAGATACGAGTACCATGAAATGTAGTTAGCACTTAGTTATATGCTAAAAAATATAGTATTTAAAAGAAGAAATACTTAGAAAATGAAAACAAAACAACTTACCAACAGAATATGAAATTTCACGCAAAGACTCAATAAATGGCATTGATTCAATATCACCCGAATACAAAGGGTTTCATCTCTGTCATATACTTATGGGTATGAATTTAAAATTTTCAATAAATATTCACCATTTACAAAGAAAACACAATGAAGAAAAAATAAATAAATAAATTCTTCTAACTTCAATAATGAAACAAAATTTAGATTATCCCATTACTATTATCTATTGTAAAAAAATGACTATTAGATGCACTTTGAGATTTATAATTACAGTGACAGAATACCATTTTCAATACTCATGAAAAATCATTCCTTACCCACTGTTCCTCCCAGGTCAATGACGCAAACATCAGTTAGACCTTCTTTCCCCTACACATTTGATTCAATCTTGATTGGCATATGTAATATGTGGAATTGCCTACATTATAACATGTATGATTTATAATTTGTGATCAGCCTTAAAGTTAAAATATATCATTGGATAAAATTCATTTGCCATGTATGGTATATAGTGGATAGTTTTAGTGAAAACAAGATAATATCCCTATTTCACTATAGGGTGTAGTTTTTGTACCTGTGCAGTCTTGCCTAGGTAGTCTCCCCACCATTCTTTGTCAATGACATACTGAATATTATAAATCAATACTCACAAATATTGGAAAAGCGTATAGATATTGTTGAGTGATTGTCAAACAAAATTGTGAAGATTTGCATAGTATAATGTCATACAATAAAATTATGAATTTTGGTCTCAATCAATAACTACCAAATTTCATGGTAAATAGGCCAATGAAGAGACGATGCAAGATATTTACAAGGAAGAACACATTCCATACAAATCTAAGTGGTATTGTAAGAAGCTTCAAGAAGCCTATACCATTTAAACACTAATTTTCTTGCCTAGAATTTGAGGTGAATCTCCCAATTCCAACAGGAATTTTCCACCACTATTGAAAGCCATAATAAATGGCGATTCTTCCAAAATTTATGCAAAATTATGTAGTGGATTAACATTATTGAAATCTTTGAAAGAAAACCCCCAAAATAAGTCGTCGGTCACTTGGTGAAGGGATTTTTCTGGGTCGAATCTCTCATTCGTGTTCTTGTTCACGTCCACCGTGAGCTGTGAGACAAAACGCCACTTCCACGTATTGATTCTAGATTCCTCAATTTCCTCCCTTTTTGATTTCTTTGACTGCTTTGTTGGTGCCAAATTTCTTGGAGTCTTGCACGTCATCACTACAATGAAAACAAAGAGTTTCAGGGCTCCGCTCTTGCCGTGGTGAGTGTTCCTTTGTGCTCGATCAAATTCAACACAACTGTCAATGAAAACCAGGTCCTGAAGACGTATGTGCTGTCGTAGAAATATAATATTTGACCTATCCCCACTTGTGTAGACTGCATATCATCGTTCACTGTCAGCATCGTAAACACACAGCTCAAATTATCTTATTGACATGGTTTATTCTCCCAAGATGAAAACACCTAACTGTGTAAATACCTTCTAATTTTGAAACCCTAGTTTAGAAATCACAAATATAACATGCATTTGCCACTCTGGATGAAGCGATTCAGCATGCAATTGCCACTCTGGATGAAGTGATTCAACATGCAATTGCCACTGTTTCCATTTATCAGCTAAAAACAAAAAAATAGGAAAATGACCGTCAAATTTAATCGCATGTAAAACACTTCAAAATGGTCGTCAAATTTAATCTAGTGCCATGAACGACTAGAGAGGTCTTTCCCATAGGGGGAACGCCTATGACGTAATGACATTTAGAGACTGATATGGAAGATATCTAGAGACTGGTTGGTTTCTTCTTGAGTTCTTTCCCTCATTGGTTATGATAGATGGGTATGGTATTTGATGGTTACATCAGACATTGGCTGTATTTGGTACTTGGAAAACTTATTTCCCTTTTTGAAACTACTTGATTTGTCCTTGGAGCCTTCTCCACATTACTTCTCACTACATTATGGACAGATGGTTGAATTATCATGGCGTAATCACTTTTATAATCTTAAGATATCTCATTGTCATTAATGTATATCTTAACAACTAATCATACTTGCTAAAATTTCATAGATGACCCTATCTCATCTCTATTAATATTCGATGGTCAAATATCTACATAGACATGAATACTCTCCAAAATCATAAAACTTCTTCACTAACCAATCCTACATCAATGCATAGACCAATGTTGGTTTCCCTTCAAATCTTTAAAACCCTAAACCTTTGACAACAATAACAATCACTCTTGGACTATATGATTGACTAATCATGTTACTTTCTATGTGATAACCTTATTGGAAACCCCTTGGTTCTTGGTTAGGGTGAGATTATTTGGGTATGTTGTTACTGATAGATATAAATGCTCTTATTTGAGCTATGTAGATACATTGTGGGAGATTTGATTCAACGATAAATTATGGAAATTATATTATATGATATGTATTGTGTTTATATGTTGAGATGCACACTTGATGTTGTAGTACACCTACAAGTGGCCACTAAAGGCCGCACACTAATGGTAATGTGAATATTCTCATGTGCATTTTATTTGTTAACTTTACTTTCTCACAACTAACATTTTATTTATTTGATTTATTGAGAAACTTCAAGGTTCTTCTTGTTTATTTTTTGTTTTCTTGCGGGATTTTCATAGTTTGAATGTGGCTACTTGGCCATTTTCCTTTGGTTTCCAAATTTCTTGGGTTTTATTTCTTTTTGGTAACTTGGAGCTTTATGGTTTTCGAGGCCACTTGGCTAAATGTCATCAATAATCTAATGTAGATTTTCTTACTTATTTGATGAGTTGATTCTAATTTATTTGTATTGTGTATGCATTTTGTATGAGGGTACTCCTAAGGTGTCATATCTACATACTTGTTACTGCAAGACATGCCCTTGTTTTTGAGGTGACAAGGCTCTATATGTCCAGGACCATGGAGTGACCCAACCTCACTTGGATACTTGATACTTAGTCCTCCTATGGCGGGGTGACACTTGTGATATTGAGTCCTCATATGGTGGAAAGACATATGTGATACATATTCCTCTATGGTTTAGAGAATTTTATGATACTCAGTTCTCATTAGTGGAGTGGCCTCCATGATATGCCATACCAGTTGGTAAATTTGACAATGATTCTTGATCTCCTTGCACCCTTGGGTGAGGATGTAGTTTGTTGATATGGATATGATATTCAGTTTGAAATCCATGGTTATATTTTGATTTTTTGACAAATTTTTGGGGTATGCGAGATACACTAATAGTCATCCAAATGAGATGCTAGATACTCATTATTGATTCCTTTTAGCTCCCTTGAGGAGAGGTTGTGATGCCAAAATACAATTTTTGACAGATATTGCTATACTTGGGTTCCTTGGGCACTATACATAAATAAATTCATTACTTTTGGTCTTGGGGACATTGTTATGGATGTGAATTTTGTCATACTTGTTTTGATATGCATTGTACATGCCCATTGGTAGTATGGAGTCTATGATTTGGCGATCATGTGTTGGGTGATCTGTTACGTTCCCCTGCTAGGTATGTGAGCGTCCCCTTGATGAGATAATTTAGTGTTTTATGGTAATCTATTTTATGTTGTCATAGAATCGTGATCAGTTAATGTGCTTTTTCCTCTTGGTATGGTGAGTGTTATGTGTATAGCATTATTTTTTAGTGTGTGTCATGTTAAAGTTTTGGAACCAAATACATTAAAAAATTTATTTGTGTACAATTGGTCTGTGTTTGTGATGAGATTTATGTGATGATAGTTGTCATGTGGTTGTTTGGTCAGGCCATGGAAATCATAATAACTTAAATTGTTTGTCTATATTTTGAAGGAAAAATAAACTAAGGGAATAACCTGTGAAGGAAATATTGATCTTGACAGAACATAAATAATTGGGGGAATTTTTAACATTTTGATACTTCCTGGTGGTTGTGTTTTAACGAAAAGATCTTTTATCCTTGCAATATGAGTCGTTGTTGGGGTTCTTTGAGCTCCTGAGTTCTTCTTTGTACCTTGGCATTGTGCCACATCGAGGATGATCCTCTTATAAGGGGAGGGAAATGTAGCTCCCTACTCCGCCATACCTAATTATTGAGTGTAAGTCAAGATATATTTGGAGTTCTCGTTGGATGATCATCGACCCCGTAGATGGAATTTCCTTACCATATTGACATTTTATTTATTGTCTTGGTTTTCTGGGGACTCGGTCCTGGGATCACCTTTTAATTGTTTTTGTTTGAAATATTATAATAACAATACATTTTAATCAAAAAGTAAATAAATAGTAAAATGAAATGGAAATAATAAATAAAATCAAAACAAAATCAAATCAATCGTAATGGAATGCATGATTTCAGTTGGAGTCATTGGAGACACTCTTGTCCTACTTCATGTCCCGTTCTTGGACATTGGATTGGAGGAATCATGAGAAAATCATGTGAAGGCCATGTGAATGGAATTTATTTCTTTTGTGAGTTTTTTTGGTAGGTGTGTCTCCCTCTTCCTCGTTGCCACATGTAGCCATAGTTGTGTCATTTTTTAATTTTCCTTGATTTGTCATTGGATTCTACTTTTGAGCTTGCCATTTAATTTCCATTATTTTTTTGTTCACCAAGGGGAAATGCCTACCTTCATTCACACACAAAACTTGCTAATTTGATATCTTGTAATTTGGGTTTGTGTTTTTGGGATCAACGCCTTACAGAAATATGATCTCCTCGAGGCCTTCATTAGATCGATTCCTTCTCAATAATGAGTTGATTTTCTATGCTTTAGAGATTGGAGCTTTCATGTTCCAAAAAGAAAATAATAATAACATGTCAGGGTGAGGGGGAATGATGAGCATATGAGGTGTTGGGATAAGAAATAACTTCCTAGGAGTTATCTCGAGAATAATGTTGACCCATCCTTTTATCAAATGAAATCCCTTTTCCTATGTTAATATGTAAGTATTTTTTTCCTCTAATGATTCCTTGGATGACTTAGAATATTGTGTGAAAGTTAACTTGAGCCACCTCTTAAATATGTTGAACCCTCGTTATGTAATACATTAGAATTAATGGTTCCAAATGGGTACCTAGCTTGGAAATCATGTATTCCTGATTTGAAACAAGATTTTGTAAACTATTCATGAGCACACGAACCCTTCATATTAAATGTTGTTCGACCAAAAACGTTAAATGGAAAATTTAAATATAGTGAAGAGGTGAACCATACAACCAATGTGTGTGGTGGGAAAGCCTTTTCGTCGTAAACCATTATGTAGGCATAATTATGTTGTAGGCTATGCTCATTTGAGAAAATGTGGTGTAGTCAATGGTGGTCTCATTCATGAGAGTATTCATGATTATGAATATTAATTATCTTTTATATAGTTCTTCTTCAAAGGGAGAAAATCATAATAAAATATAAATTGAAAAATATATGTATATGGTGGATAGAGTCCTCTTATTACCTCTCCTTGGTGGGTTAGGTTATTGTTTCTCTCCTCTCTCTTAAGGCCAATGTGACATTAGCTTATGGGTTTTTTTGCTTGTATATCTTGTTAAGCATGTCCAATGAAGCTTGAACTTGGTTTTATGGACCCTCCAACCTAGCATGGCTTGGCTTAGGGTTGTGCCACCACTGTCTCTTGTTATGGCTCATAAAAGAAGTGAATGTTGGCATCATAGTTTGTGAGGTACACCAATGCATGTTGGTGCGGACCTTAGAGACAATCAGATATAAAGTTGTGTTTAGCATTATAACAATTAATAAAGTCACAAAAAAATTACCATAGGTTTTAGTGGTGTTTCTTGGGTGAAAATTTATGGGAATTACAACTACTTACTCCAAAATACAGTCTTCATAAAGGCATGTTTGACAACATACACTAGGTCGGTTCATTGCATTTTCCAAAATATGGTGACTCATTATTCTTCAACTCCCCTATTCCTCCACAATTACCTAGCCACCTTCCTTAATTGGATAATCATATTCCTTATTGAGAACACTAGTACTCATAATGTTGATTGAAGTCCACAATTATGTAATTATCATATTTTATTTCTAATATTTCCCCACTTTGAGTCGCATTTGTGTAGCTCGTTGGTGTTTTCAAAAAAAATTCCCTTTCCTTAGGTATTTCACCTTATTCTTCGAAGGTCTACCGTTTGATTTTGAGAGACTCTCTTCGGTTTGTTCTAGCATTATCTACATCTCTTAGCTTAGATTAGGTTGTTCACTCTCCTCTTCTACCCATATTTCAGTTTTTTCTTCCTTACTTCTCTATTTTATATAGGTACCCATTATCTTCCTAGACCCCTATCTTGTGTAAGCTTCTTTTCCTGGGAACCCTTCACCAATAACACTAACCTTAAATCTCATAGCAACCTACAAATTCTGTGTTTTCTATAATGGGAGTGAACACAATACCCTAACTCCGTAACTTCTTATCTCTAGTATTTCTCCTAAAACTTTGTTCACTATAACTCTTTCGAATGCAAAATAATGTCTCAAGGCTTCCCCATTCCTTATATAGCTTGTGTAATCGTCTTTCCCTAATTAGCCTTCTCCTATATCTCTAATCTCAAATCCCATTGAAACCTAAAAATTATTTTTGTTGGCTATAATAACATTAAACACAATACCTTAGCTTTGTAGCTTTTATGTTTGGTTTTTTGTTCACTCTAACTCTTTTGAAAGAAAAATAATTTCTTAAGGCTACCCTATTCTTTATATAGTTGCGATTTCAAATGATTATCCCAACTACAAAAATCCCCTTACATATCTACTTGTGTATGTTATCTAAAGGTCATGTGACATTATCTATCCCTACACAAATTTTCAAAATTTTATATATGTTTTCACCTCATACTTGGGTAATGCACATCTCTATTCCTTCAGAACTCTTACCTTGCACCTGTACAAATCCTTCCCTATACTCTCTTAAGTGTCTTCATATGTAGTTAGCATTGTGTACACCATTCCCTTGTGTGCAACCAATGCTTTTACCCCTATTTATAATCACCTTTTTTTGTATCACTTCTCTTACAACCTTGTGAAATTCCTATGCCATCCTTGCGAGGTAACCTATTTTTCTTGTTTCCACTATGATACATGTACATAGTTCTACTATGCATATATTTATAATCCAATTTACAAAATTCACATTGAGAACTATTATTGCCAAATTTAAATATTTACTCTTATTTCCTTTTCAAAAAATACCTCGTGTATCCTTTTTGGATTCATTCTCTCTTGTTTTTTCATAATAATAATAACTGAAACAAATGATTTGTTTATAAAAGACTATTTTACTAAACTCGATCTACAAAGAAAGAAACATATTTGTAAAATAAAATCTTGGGTGAGTATAGGACCATAACATTTGATAAGAAAAAATATTTACTTTTTCCTTTTACCTTTGAGATGTTATTCTGTTTAATTCTGAAAAATGGCTTAGAAATAATGTCCACCTCCTCTTAATTCCATGGGATAATGAGACCACATGCCATACCTTTGGATCCAATTCCAATTGTGTATGTATTGTATCATCTAGCCATAATCCAATGTTTTTTACTCTTCATTTATCTTTATTTCTCAGAGAAGAATAATATAACGACTTTATTTTACAATCACTCTTTCTAAGAGCCTTCTATTTCTCTAGAAATTAATCCCTTTAATACTCTAGGATATCATTAACATCTAAAGTGGATTACATTTTTTGGTGAATTTGATCATGTTATCTATTCTTCCCTTGTTTTTTATTTGTTTATGTCAGAATTTTTATCCTACATTTCTTGATATTCCCAACATTGAATTTTTCCTCTTGTTATAATATTGTCCAAAGGTAAAACATGTATCATCTGATGCCTCTATGGATTCATCATCACTTCCTTGATTATTATTATTATTATTTTATGAAGTGGCCAAATCTTCTATTTTCATGTGTATTTTCTTCATTAATAGGATCCTAAGGAACTAGGTCTTCAATGATATTTTCCATATCACGATTGAATTCTTATTCTACGATTAAATTTTTTTTTCATCAATCTTGTCACAATCCATCATTTAAGTTTCCATAACCCTTTCTTCCTATGTTAATGTTGAAAATTATCCATCTTTCCTTGTGGTTTCATCTTTCTCTGTTTCCCCTCATATTTTTCATTTCTTTCTAATGAAATGATTTTTCTTAAGTTTACCAAAACCATCCTTATATTCCTTTATAAAATTACTTGGCTTGGATTTCTCAATACTCTTCTAAATATTTGTGCATTTTATAACCAATTTTCCATATTTATGACAACCTCTACATCTGAAAAGGGATGATTTCATATTCTAGCACTCAAATACATTCTATCTCTCTTGATTGTAAGCTAATATTTTTCGGAAATATTTTTATGTAAGCCAACCCCACACAAATTCTTAAATAGTTCATGAGGCCGTTTCTATGGAAATGTTTTGAATTTTCATCAACGTATTCTATCATGTTAGTGATCATTTAAAAAAAATATTTAGACCATAAATCCTAAGGAAGAGCATACAATATGATCCATACATGAATCACACACTGCATGTCCTCTATCACTTTTAATTTGATGTGCTATTATTTCATGAAGATTACCACAATCATAAAAAAGTATGGGCCTTCCTTGAACACACTATCTCAATCCACCTCATTGGTAAATACCACAATAAAGTAGCCTCTCACAAAGGTTCTTAACTTTAACTTCTCCATGGGCCCTCCAGTTTTTGGATGCCCTACATCAATTTATTCCCTTGTCAATTAAGCTCCCAAAAAATAGTAAATCAGGATTTTCCCTTAGAAGATTGAATTTTTTTTCCTGAATTCGTCATAATTAAGACAAATAATTGGATTTGGATCTAGTAAATCGGGATTTTCCCTTAGAATATTGAAACATTCTTCTTGAGTTCGTCATAATCAAGACAAATAATTGGATCTACCACCACGGTTTTCATGCAAGGGGTTTTGATTCAGTTTTGTTTACCTTATGTATTATTTTCTGTTGCCACCATATTTATATCCACATCCTCAAAAATTGAATTAATAGCTCCCATATATTTTTATCAATAAAAAAATATTTGGGGAAAATACCCCTTTCCATTTAAAATCTCAATATTTTTCACATCATCTCTCCTTCTCCGAGAGATAAGCTAAACTATGGAGAATCATGTAAACATTTTTCCCCCACCAAATCCTAATAGATCTAACCATACCAAATATGTTTTACCTTCATCATTGTAGATTCATTGTCCATATTTTTTCCCTTTGTCTCAAACTATTATATCCTTAAATTGAGAAATTTGTTCTTAAATGGATAGAATTTGTTATGCCTATACATCTTGATCAGTAATTGTAGTAATATGTGAGGTGGCATGCATAGAATTATGTGAAGATAGATTAGGAAAAGAAGGTGTCACATTATGCGTAGGCCTATGAGGCATAACCAAAGTTATATGGTGTATAATAATACCCATAGAAATTTGAGTAGTAAGTTATAATTCCACTATAGAAGGAATACTAGGTGTAGGCATTATTTGTTAAGCCATAGGGGTAGACACACGAGTGTGAACAATATGAGATTTGGTAGTTTTATATTAGTATAAATAAGGATTCATTGTATGTCTCCTCAGGGGTAGTTTTATTAGCTTCCTTTTCACTAAGATATTCTAGTAACATGGATAATTTAACATCAATATTGTGAGATGATTTTTTGACTACTTCATGGAATCTATAAATTCTATCTACACATTCTATTTTTATATATTTAATGTCATTGGGATATATCATATCATAGTAGTAATGTTTTCTCCAAGCATGTTCATCAAAATTGTTTATCAATAAATGTGGTACTTCCACTCACATGTGCATCCATGTGTACACTATGCACATTTGTGTCAATAGAAGAAAAAACATTCACGTCATTAATGGTCATCATTTTATTTTGAAAACAAACACAATATTGAGTCAAAGGAATCTAAAAAATTATCAATAAAAATACAACTCAACCTACAACTTAATTCAATAGGTGTAAGAGACATAAATTTATTATAAGGCATAAAATATAGACATGAAATCACCAATAAGGCTAATTCTAATGATATAAACCAATTAGACTTGTAGATGTAATATGAAGAACTCAAAACATAAGAAGAAAAAGTAGACCTTAAGAGGGGAGAATATGAAATCCCAATGGAGAAGGAAAACAATATAGTTTGTTTTCAATCAATTGTGGGTTCACCATAATGTTTTAACTATTTTACACCTAAGGGTATAACCTATAGTAAAATGTGGCCTAATTTAGATTATGCAAATAAAGCATTAAAATATAGTAATTTGAACCTAAATTAGTGTGAATTACATAAGTCTATAGTGAGAAAGTAGAGAGGTAACATGAAACAATGTATAATGGAAATATCTAGCTAGATTTTATGCGAAGGATGTCTGCAGAGTGGAAAAGAGGATTGGAATCTAGATTAAAAAAATTCATCAAGTGAGGATGGAAGTTGTTGGACATAATTTTTTTTTTAGACAATACCGATATAATAGATAGTACCAACTAACAATGGTGTCCTGATGATTCAAGCGCTCTGAAAATTTTGTATAATTATTTATATCTCTACACATTGATATTTTTGCACATGGATGTTTTGATTTGATGTGACAGAAAAACTTACCTCTCCTTTACTCATCTCTAAAAATACTAATGTGGACACATGATTTGTATCCCTATATTAGGCCTAAATCGATATCAACATGCCCCAATATATGTGACTTTTTGAATTACATATATGAGTACCTGAATTAGAAACAAAGAACATGTAGTTATCGTAAGTCCTATATGAAAATTCAAATACAAAATTTTAATATATAATTTAGAATGTTCATTCTCTTGATCTTTGACATTTGGAAACATGTAACTTTAAACTATTTTATTTGATATTTTTATTTTTTAACTACTCTAGGGTTATTCTTGGGAGATTTGAAATGTGTATAATAATTTTATATAATGATATCCAAGGTAATGTTGAGGGTTAGATAGAGATAGTAGAATCGATACATATATACTCTACTAATAGATATGATGACATATTAGTATAGATATATATAACATATATATATATCTAGATATTGGATATAGATATATGATCGTATAGATATTATATATATATCTAGAGTATATATATAGATATATATCTCTAGATATATGGATAGTATATCTATATATACATTATATATATATATCTACATTATACATATAGATATATGTATATACATAACTATATATTATATATATATATAAGACATATGGTATTAATATACATAGGGTATATATAACAGATGATAGATAGAGACTAGAGAGACAGATTACATGTAGATAGATGTATAACATAGATAGACTATAGATATATATAGATATATATATGATCTATCTATATAATATCTATACATCGAGGGATAGTATCTATACATATCGATATCCATAGATATATATTATTTATATATATAGATATATATTATATGATATATATATGTGTGTGTGTGTATATATATATATATATATATATATTATATATATAATAACTATATATATATATGTGTGGTGTGTGTATATATATATCTATATTATATACATACTATAGAAGACATATAGTTATATGATTATATATGTTATCTATATGTATACTATCTGTGTGTATATATATATATATATATAGTATATATATATATACTATATATATCATGTCTATAGTATATACAGAGAGGGAGATGAGGGAGGCAGAGACAGAGGAGATAGAAGGGATAGAGAGAGAGACATAGTATAGCGAGGTTGAAGAGGAGATAGGGATACGAGAGAGTAGATATATAGAGAGAGATATACACAGAGCTAGGTACGAGACAGATGTAGAGAGAGAGAGAGGAGATAGCGATATGCTAATAGATATATATAATATATTATATATATTAAATATATATACAATTATATATATATATCTCATATGTATATATACATAATACATCTATTATCCATTATATTATCATATTACTATATACATATATGTATATATACTGTCATATTTCATATATGTATCTATATGTATATATTATACATATATGTAATATATATATCTAATATACAGACATATATATAACATATGGTATGTGTGTATATATATAGGTGTGTGTTGTGTGTGTGTGTGTGTGGTGTGTGTGTGTGTGTGGTGTGTTGTGTGTGGTGTGGTGTAGATACATACATATATGTATGTATGTATGTATGTATATATATATATATATATATATATATATGTATGTATGTATGTATGTATATGTATGTATGACTCTTAGTTAATTTCCTATGCAATTTGACTCATAATTCAATCCTAAGATTACCTAATGAAAGTGTCCATGTTTAAATAGTGACATTTTTTTGATATAGGGACATTACAAGAAGAGTCATAAAATATTAGTTGATGTAGAGCTCACAACAAATTCAATGTACAACACTAGTTAATGACAACCAAATACTTCATTTATCCTAGTACTCTGTTTTGAGGTATTATCAAACTAGCTCTGGATGGCTCAAACATGTAAAATCCCGACCTTTTTAAGCAATTTTTTTCTCTACTAACATCATTCCCTATCTTATACACCTTAAACAATGTCAAATGACCCCTTTAAGTGATTCACAACAAAAGAATTATCTCACTTATTCTTTTTCTTCAAACCATCCTTTGTAGGCTTTCAAGGATTTGTTCAAAACTTAAGAAATTTTGGACTTCTAAGTCTTAAATGACCACACCATCAAGTTGTTAGTGTAGGTTATTGTTTATCATTTTATTTGTTTATTAGGATAATTTTTGCACTTGGGTTATCCCTACACTTGTTGGGTTAGCTTGCTTAGGTGTACTAATTGTGTGGAGTTAGCTTACAAGTAATGTGGAGTTAACTTAATTTCCAGTATCACTTAGTGAGAGTTCTTCACCACTGATCTAAGTAGTAGTTGCACTTCCCTCCTCCTATATGTACATCCTCCTTATTGAGCAATGTAATATAATGTATTGAACATTATTATGAATTATGATAGATTTCCATTAATGATATTTTAGCTCTTTGTTTACAAATCCTTTTGTAAATTTATTTTGGTGAATTCCTTTTAGCTTATCAAATGTGGTGTGTTATTATAATCTAAGATATTCACAAATCATAATAATATTCTTTTCATTATTTTCATGGTATTAGAGCGGGAGATGATGTAGACATCCATATGTAAAAAAAATTTGCAAGCAAGGGTTTACTTTTTTTCATATATTTGGAATTTGTCAGCACATTGTTGCAGTGCCATTTTATGCAAAATAGAGGGATATGTTGGATTCAAAAGGTGGAAAAACCTCATAAATGACTTTAAACTTGGTCATTGAAGGAGATAGTTTGGTTTGGTTTTGTAGAAGTGGACACGGATACGTATAGATTCACTTGGAAATCTGTGCCAGGGGAAGAAATCATTTCCAGGGAAGTAGAAAGTTCAGAAAAATGGTGTCTAGGTTTTTTGTGTTCAGTGCTAAGTTGTTTCTTCCACTTTGTAGGTTCTTGTTTGGTGAAAATTTGAAAATCTTAGAAATCCGAGTTGGGGAAGAAATTTGTGTCGAGGAAGTAAAAATTCTAGAAAAATGATTTCTAGGTTTTTTTGAGTTTTTTGCATTCAGTGCTAGGTTTTTTTCTTCCACTTCGAATAGTTTCTATTTGATGAGGATCTAGAAATCATACAAATCTGTGCCAAGCAAAGCAATTTGTGTCAGGGAAGAAGAAAGTCTAGAAAAATGGTTTCTAGGTTTTTCTAGGTTTTTTACGTTTGGTAGTAGATTTTTTTTCTTCCACTTAACAAAGTTCCTATGTGTGGAGGATTTGAATATTTGTGGATCCATTTAAAAATCCATGTTAGTAAGAGAAAATGTCCAGAAAAACAATTTCCAGGTTTTTCGCGTTCAATATTGGGTTATTTCCTTCCACTTTACAGATTTGTTGTGTGGCGAGGATATGAGGATCTTGTAGATCCATGCTAACTCTGAGGATCCTAGAAATTTGTGCCAATGAAGCAAACACTTCATAAAATAGTTTCTGGGTTCTTCACGTTAGGTAATGGATTTTTTTCCTTCTTTCATTTTGCAGATCCAAAATTGAAAAAAATTCCCATAAAAGACAAAGTGAGGAAGAGTGAAGGCAAAAGATATTTTATGTTTTTAAAAATAAATATTAAAGCACAAAGTAAAAAGCTTTTAATTTTTTATAGGCAACTCAAAATTGAGTGTTGTTTTTGTAAAGTACTTATTTTTTCATGCTTGTTCCATTGGAACTATTTATTTTGAGAAACACAGTAAAATTATAAAATGTCATTATTGTAATACACACTCAATTATAAAGTGCCAACATTTATGTCTCTCTTGTTTGTTAAGAGATTTTAGATCTCTATAATAAAAAATTTTAGGCGTGTTATCAGTCTCTCTTGTGGGGAAGCTATTATGGTGAAGCCCAGTGTTAGTTTGTCAGTGTTTGAGTAGTTGTTTTGACAACTCATACATATTTATAATGGTCTTATGTCCTTTCCTTGTTACCTTGTCTTTTCTTGGATTGCGACACTCTTATTTCTTTGGATCTTGTGTCCTTGCCTTGTTGTCTTGGTTAATATTCTTGGATCGTGGCACACCTATTTGTAGCAGTTGAGTATGCTTCTTTGGGTCTTGTGTCCTTTCCTTGTTACCTTGGATTTTCTTGAATCATAACACTCCTATTTCTTTCAATATTGTGACCTTGCCTTGTTGCCTTGGTTATTGTTCTTGGATCGTAACACACCTATTTATAGGAGTTGATTGAATTATGTTTGGTATTTTTTAACACTTTTGACATCACTCCATTGATAGCCTCCTTATATAGAGCTATTATGATGAAGCCCAATGTCAGTTGTTTTTGATTTTTTAGATCGAGAAGTGGATTCTGACCACAATGCACACCAAACTTCTTCAGCATTGTATGATTTTTTTGAGCCAAACTTCTTGTGATTCCTTACAACGGGATTTTGCTCTCTCTACTTTGTTGTTACTGGTTTTAGGTACTTTATAGTGTTCCTTTTTTCCCAGTTATTGTACATTGGTACCTCATCAGGCCTTGTTGTCGAGACCCACCTTCTTTTCTGCACAACTAAGCTATGCTTACGAGGGGTGCTAGTGTAAGTTATTATTTATCCTTTTATTTTTTATTAGGATAATTCTCACACTTGGGTTATCCCTACACTTGTTGGGTTAGCTTGATTAGGTGTACTAGCTGTGTGGAGTTATCTTACTAACTGTGTTGATTTAGCTTCCCAGTTATGTGAAGTTAGCTTACTAGACTTGTGGAGTTAAATTAACTACCAGTATCAGTTAGTGTGAGTTCCTCACAACTGATCTAGGTATTAGTTGCACTTCCCTCCTCCTATATGTACATCCTCATTATTAAGTAATGTAATGTAATGTATTCAACATTATGGATTATTATTGATTTCCATATATGATATTTTAGCTCTTTGTTTACAAATCTTTTTGTAAAGTTATTCTGGTGAATTCTTTTCAGCGTATCAAATGTGGTGCATTATTATCATCTCAGATCTTCACAACTTGGAACATTCTTCTTATCATTCCTTTCACAATTTCTCCTTCCTCTAATACCTTAATTAATGTAAAATCAATGCTCTTAAATGATAAAACTTGTAGAAAGACTCAACTTGCTTTTCCTTTTATAAAACTACCTACTTTGTGCTCAAGAACCATGATCATTGGTGATTTCATGGTTAGAGAATTTTGTGCATACCTAAAACAAACTATAAACTTCTCCAAGTACCCTTTATGGCCCTCAAGGTGTGGTCTAAATTTTATGTCTCAATTCTCTAGTTAAGACACATTTTCTTCACTTTTTCCTTTCTAGTTCAACTAGTCTCTACAAGCCCTACTCACAGTGTTTTCTCATCATAAATTTTTATAGAGGATATTTCCAAACAATCTAGTCCTTTTTTGGAGTACCCATTTTGGTTAATATTCACTGTACAAAATTCTAAGGCACCTTATTTCACAAAAATATTTCCATTTCCACTATCTCAATTGTCTAGTAGGTCTTTAATGTCATTCTACATGTTAGCAAGAGGATTGTCATCAATTCCTCTTAGTTGTGCCTCTATTTTTCAATAATTATTCTTTAATATGGCTAAGGGGACTATGAAGATGCTTTGTTTAAATTTTCAAACTCTGAGATTGAGTATAAGGTCCTTAAATTTCATTTGTTAACAAACCTTACCTTACTCGATATGCTTCAAAATATTATAAACTGATTTTTTCTTGCTTTCAACCTTTGAATTTTGGCCTCTACGTCTGTTTAGACTCCGACTATGATCTTTTTCTAACAGTGATGAATAATAATTACCCAAATCCACAAATAGCTTGATTATTACCTTTCTAACTTGTAGATGGCAGAGTTGTAAGTACTCTAGCTCTTCTTCATCAAACAGAGAAATGAGTCTTCTAAGAAGATTACATTCTCTATAAACACATTTCAACAACAATCTACAAGTGATTATATCCATCAATTTCAACACCTTACTCCAATCATGCAAAATTGCTCATGACTTAGCTTGACCAGATTTATAAGAGAGCTTGTTATAAACTAAATACTATTAAACATGTAAACAAACCTCTGAGATAAGACTTCAAATATCCTCTACCCATTTCTCTAAGTTATAAATAAATAGATTCAATGTTCTCTTTGATATAAAATAACAATCATGAAAGAAATGTACTCCATCATAGCCTATTATGCTCAAAATAGGGTATTTTTCACATACATAGACCATACAACTCAACATATTCATAAACATGGCTCTTATTGAATTAAAAACATCAACATCATGCTTTAAATTCTTTGAATGAATACAGAGAGACTAAAGAATCATTCATCCATGCAAAAATATTAAAACTTCTCATTCAAAATTCTTGGTTTCTTTTCCAAAAGTACAGTCTCATCCTCCATTTTCTCTATCTTCCCCTTGAGAGAATGCTCTCCTCTCCACTCCTTAGAAGGGTAAATACCTCTTTACTTGAATCCTCCTTAATTCCACTCATTTTTTTGAAAACCTAACTAACTTATATGACTCCATATGCCCATACATAGCAAGATAGCCTCATTTACATCACTTTGTGAACATTTTATTAACTCATACCTAGCTCTAGACTCCTTTCACAATGTTAAACACTTGTTGCACTCTTAAAACCATCAATAATTCCCTTTCATTCACTTACAAGCCCAAAACTTTAACTTTACATCCTTAGGAAATTTGAATTTACAAAATGGAGGGAAATACAAAAAATTGAAATTGTGAATACTAGACCACCTAAGACTCTCCTCCATGACTTCAACACCCTCTAAAAAACTTAATTTGATCTCATAACCATGATAAGAATGAGAATTTTCATGTTTGATGTCCTTTTGATGATGCTCCTGCATCACCAGTGAATGGTACTCTCCACGGTGGTCCATAGCGTCTTGGTGGTAGGAATAAGTGATCTATAAATGGAAATATGTTTGTGTAATTTTTTATGATGTTCTTGCGTTTATTAGAGGTAATCATAAGAAAGTATAACTACTATATAGAGGTGATCAACATGATGTATGGATAATTAGGAGATGGAAAAGTGTGGTAAAAGAATCATATGTATCTCAAAAGACCATGTATGTTAAAGGGTTCTAAAATTGGAATTGTCAAATATCTACGACCAAAATTAGGTGTCTACAGATTCCCCGATTTTAATCTAGTATTGAAAATGATTTATTAAATAGAAAAAATAAAATACATACCTATGTAGTGAGAATATATGATGTTGTATAATTGGAATGTCAAGTCATCCCATATGTAATTATGAAAACACATGAAAAAAAGTAGATCAATGTTCCTATAAGCTATGTAATTTGAAAACTTGAAGACAAGGAAAATTAAAATTTTGAAATTGAAAAAGTAAATGAATGAATATAAATGAGTTTACATAGACCATGATACCACTTGTTGAGATTTTGAAAGAATTAGATGGGGTGTAGATGCCTCAAATGATGTAATTGATGGGATGGAGAAATGAGGGATGTATATGGCCTACCTATAATAATTGTAATAATGAGCCTAGGGATGTAGATGGCCCAACTATAATTGTTGAATTGAAAAGTTGGGAGGTGTAGATAGCCCAATTATAATTGTGAATTGGATATATGAGGGATGCAAACACCCTTACTTAATTGTTGAACTCGTAGAGTTGGTGTGTGTAGATTCCCCAACTATAACTGTAATGGTGTCCCAATAACCTAGGTTGTAATGGAGAATGTGATCTGACATTACTACTTGATTTTCTAAAGAAAGAACAAGGGTTTGAAATGAATATGAAAAATTATAGGTTCCTAACATATAGTCTTCAAGGGAAAGGATGTATAGTCTATTGTAGACGGAAAACCCAAAAGTGTAAATGTGTAGTGTCATTGATCTACAACTATAATATAATTTTTGAACATAGATGAAACATGTGTCTAATGTGTTCAAATGACCCCAATTTTGAATATAATCTCTCAAAATCATAAATGTAACCTCTCATAAGAATGTATTTAGTCGCTCATAAGCATGTAGAATGTCTCTGAGTTTTAAAGAATGTCTCTCAAGTATGGATATAGTCTCTCATGTAAGCATCTAGATTGTCTAAATATATATGAAATCCATATCTAATGCGATCTAATGTCCATAAATATAAATATGAAATCTTGGAAACCATATAAATTTCCTCTAAAAATCAAATCTATACCCTATAAAACTATGCATATGTTAAAGAGCAAAGTACTCTAATTGTAGACATAAAATCACGCACTTTGGGTCATATTTAGTCTCGGTCTCATACTACTATTTAGAGGGTTTTTTATAGAAGAAAGTAATAATTAACCCCAGTATCTTAGCCATTTTTAATTGATTTCCATCATCATTCCCGACCTCCACTGTACACATGCCTAGTTAGTTTTTGTCATCTTCCGTCATTTTAGCCTTGACTGGGGCACCCATGAGTGCCTTAGTCCCACCATGGGCACCCCCGATCTTTTTGAATTTTCCCACCACTTTTTGAGCTCTTTCTAGCCGTTTGAGCTATTTATCTTTTTAGTGGTTGGCCATTTCAGGGTTAATTACAAAATTAGACCAAGAAAATCCTATAAATATAAAGTTCTGAGACCATTATGAAGGACCAAACACTATCACTACTATCACTCCACCTAGAGTTGCATCCATCTATTGCATTAGAGATCATTCCATCCACATAGCTCCATCACAAGATACAAATCTTGGGTCATCTACATCACACACAAATTAGGGGGAGGATTTATTCTATTTCATGCACCATTTATTACATTTTCTATACATAGTTATCTCGCTACATCACAAAGTGTGATTGGCACAAGAGCAACCTAGGGCATGATCACACACACACACAAAGACCTACATTTGAGTCTGTAATGAAATGCAACACTCAGTTAGTAAGACCACCATTATGGCAATTGAGGTCAATTAGACACTTTCATATGCATTTTTATTTTTTAGGGATTGATGCTTGTTTAGGGTTTTATAGGTATTTCTTTCATCTTGGAATAACAACGACACTTGAAGTGAGGCAACGAATTTGATACAACACACATTGAGGGTTTCATAACATTTGCTGAGCTTGTAGAGATCATTTCTGGAGCTTTTGCACAGACATAGGTGACCATTTTACAGACCAAATCACCCGTAGGCACCTCGGTCTAGCCATATTGCTTAGATCCATCCATTTTAGGGATCCTGCACATTCATTCCTGCTTCCTAATTTTCCAATCACCTCTGCGACACAGTCTCGCGAGCATCATTTATTCAGCTAAGTTCTTTCCTATTCTCTCTTGCATATTATGGATTCTATTTTCATTAGTTTAATTGTCTATTCCATTTACATACTACTTTAATACATTTATTTATTACGTTTATATGTCCTCCTAGATTAGATTAAATACACCCACATTTTACATTTTTAGTTAATCAATAACTGACATTAACTAAATCTATTAATATGTCCATTATATATTCTCATTTTGAGTGGAGGGAAGGATCCTACATATCACTCATCTCAAAGGAAATAACTGAGTGTACCATGTGCAACATGTATATAAACATAAATGAAGAGATAATTGTTGTCATTAAAATTCGCACCGTTGATGAATCAAGTATTTATAATTCCAATGAAAACATTCATGATCTTAAAAGTGTGGGGGCAATCAAGATCAAACCTTAGAGGAAAGGATTGGATCCTCTAATGCTAGTTCACTGCAACTACACTAATCAATTTCTACTCTAAAACTATATAATTCCTAAATTAAGAAATTTTCAAGGCAACAAGTTGTGAGAGAGAAAATTAAAATAAAAGGGTAGTTGATGCACCAAACTGGAAAGTGGATCAATTATGGCTCTAAAAGACATAGATGTGAACCTGCAAATGAAGCTTGATGAAATGCACATAACTTTGATGGAAATAAACTAGAAAATAATGAAGGCATGCAAGAGAACTTAGATGTTCACATTAAACATGGAGCATTCAAAGGAATGAAGTCACATTTTAATTGATTTACAAACACATAGCCGAGGTAAGAAGCTCCCACATACGAGGTACAAAGGACACAAGAAATGGTTTTTGAGCTCAAAGATAGATCTCTAGACTTGTATAACTTAAACCTCTATTATGTGTCAAAGCACTTACATTTATAGAATTTTAAAGAGGGGAGAAGAGGCCAATCACATCTTGTAATGAATGAAAACAACCAATTGCCAACACCAACGACCAATCATCACTAATTCACAATCTAGGTATTGGCACCTGACACCACCTCAAGCACACACCATGAAATCGCTAATGCAGGAGGATGACATGGCTAAAATTAAATTCGGGTTGGTGGAGTGGTTGAGCGTTTGGTTTCAAATTAGGTGCAAATTTTTCATGCTTTCTGGACTTTAGATGAATTTGCTTTGATATGTGGATTTCTCCTTTGTTTAGCAACTTATCATGTTCCGTGCCTTTCTCCTTTGCTTTAATTACCCGTTGCTTCAATACATTTCACATTTAACTTTCTTCTCCTCATGTTGCGGATGTCTAATTCTTCTCCTTACGACTTTGTTCTTGTGCGGTCTTTGTAAGTCCCATGACTTTGTTAACTCCACAAAATACTACATCTTTGTTGTTCCCAAAACACTAAGTTCTTTAAGTTCTATAGCTTCTAACCTTACCCACATTAAAACTTGTTTGCATTTATTATGTGGTGTCTCACGACACTTTTTCCTTATATTGCGGATTCTACTGGATGAAAATACGTACTTTATTGTGCATAATTAACAACTCTACGGAATTCCATATTTTCCATGCTGTGAAGCACTAATTATTCACATATGCCTTCACTTTGTGGATCTTGTCCAACCGATTTTTCCAACTTTTCATGGACGTGTAAATTCTGTGGTGCTCTAACCTTGCCTTTAATCTGTGAAAGACTGATTGATGCCCACCAAAGACTCACTTCCTCAATGTCGCGAAGGACTACAACTTTATTTTCTTTGTTCTGTGAGTCTTCAAGCTGAAGTTGCCTACGTCTGAAACTTGAATGAGTTATTTAAAATAGTATGGGGGTGTTATTTTGGACAATAATCATCATTATAGATGATTGACATAATATCATATAATCTCAAGCAAAGGGGATCATTTGAGTTTTGCATCATACCTAGATAAAAAAATGTAAACCATGGGCATAAAAAGCAATCAAATTTGCTAAAGAATAAAGGGCCCCCAACTCACACAAAATCATGATTTGAGGTATTCTTGAATGTCACCTTAAAGAACCTGTAAACCATCAGAGAGAAGGTAAGAGCCTCAATGGAGCATCAGATGTTTACTGCCCACTTCAAGTGATCTTCTAGTAATAAAAACACACCCATGTATTTCCCAAATAAAGTTATGGTACTAATTTCTAACTCTATACACTGAATAAGAGTGTCTAAGAAGTTCACCATTGTTAAATCCATATAAAAGGTCACCAGTGTATTGCCAAATTTCAAATCAAAACAATTATTCTCATTCGTAAAGACATTTTCTACATTTTGTAGATGTTCCGAGAGGACATGGACATCTCTGTCCTTTGAAAGCATTACAGGGGCATTTTCATAGCTAGATGAAATGTAAGTTTTGTAAAAGTTATTACACTCACGGAACTTATTCCAAGCATTTCTAAAACCTTTGAAAATTTATCATTCCTTAGGAGGTAGAGTTAAAGCATTCGTAAGCTCCCTCAATGCATATGGTGTCCTCCTCCGTTATGCCTATCACTCATCCAAGGAAACCACATCTGTCACATTCACGACCCTGAGAGCAAACCCTTTTTCCATCTTTATCTTTGGGAAATTGTTTTGATGGGTGTTGACCATGTGTTCAACCACCTCAATAGGCTAGATCTGTTAGCAACCGCCATTTTAGAAACAACAAGCACATTTACACAATATCCATGTGCCTCCTGGAGACACACTTCATACTTGTATTTCAATAAAGGATCTTGCACTACTCTCAAAGCTTCAGAAGCTTCCAACGTAGGAGATACAACACAAGTTTGGACATAGCAAAAATTGCTCCACCTGTGGACTGACCAACTGACACTTTTCTCAAGGTGTAATCTGGGGAAAAAGAACCCAATAAACAGGCCAAAGCTAGTTGAAGGGTTCCTCGCCTTGTTCCCCCAGATTGATTGAAACTAAAATATGAGGATATTTCTACATAACATTCCTTCGGTTGAACCACCATACCATCTACGTCTTCAAGTTCATCTTCTCCCATAAGGACCTCAACTGTTGATGAACCAACAAGCCTACTTAGACCATTGGTGGAGCGCACTAGGACTTTCATTTAAATTTAGATTTCCCTCCCAATTTTCCACTAATAAGTATTTTTTATACGGAGATAAATAATTCAATTATCCATCCATGGGACCCTTTTCCAACCACATATGGAAAATGATCTCTTCTGATTCCATATCTAAATAGGACCCACCTACTTTAATAATTCGTCGACGCTTTTGTTTTCTTGTGCCCCATGTTACGTGTCTTGCGGGGACTCGCGGGGGACTTTTTGTAAAGTGAAAGCAAAGAGGAACACACAAAAATTACATTTGGTACAGGACAACTACTTTTTTACCCTTGGTACACGAGATAAACATTTGGAGCTCGTCTGAAACTATGTCCAAAGAAACCAAGAAAAATGATGAAGGGTGTAATTATTTTTGTGTCTATAGCTATGCAGGATGGTTCCTAAGGTACAAAAATGTTGTCCTTATTTTGTGTCTTCTTGCTAACCAAACATCAGTCACATAGCTAACCAAGGGCATAAGCATGTCATGTGAGACCCTTACTCCATCTCCAACCGGGGAAAATTTTAAGGAACTTACCTGAATTTTTTTATAGAAATCATGGCTAATATGGCCAAAACCGGATTTGCTGGGTTGGCAAATTATCTAAAATCAAATTTCATGGCATTGGTGAAATAGGATATATTTTTTGAAGGAAATTTTTATGGAGTGGTGAATGAAGTATAACTTATCATATTATATACTTAGCCATTATTTGCAAGTAGAGGGCCACTTTATATTTAAAAGGCCACCAAATTCTAAAGAACCGCTGGTTATAGAGACTCCACCAAACATCCAAAATCCCACCAAAGACATGACGCATGTCACAATTCTACCGATCTCCCAACCAAAGGCTTCTAGTAGACTTGAAGCAGACAAAATAATTTGTAATTAATATAACTTTCGAGTCTAGATATGGGGTTAGATGCTACTCTAATATATTGTATCATAACTGCAATATTAAAATTCAAATATCTTAAGAAATATAAGAAATTAACTAGAGGAGTTAGTCTCAAAAGAACTGAAATTTTGTCCCATGTTTTCTAAAATTTGAAGTTGAAATCCGCTATGAGTTCATTGCGGGCCATCTTAATGGTTAGTTGTTCTAACAATTATATGTTGTCTTCTTTCTCATCAAACTGGTGACAAAAGGCTATTCCAAGATCATCCCATGTGTGAATGGAAGCATGCCTCAAAATTCTATACCATTGAAGGGATTTTCCTTTTAGTGTAGAAGTAATAACCCTAATCATAACATCATTTTCAGTAATAAGATGAACTAAAAATACATTGTTAGGGAATAAGTGATAAAATATGCGGAATAATCCCTCACATAATCGCAACAGTAGAAACTAATATGCAGAAAATATTACAGATCTCAAATAAAAGTGTAGAATAAAATAACACAACACAAAGAGATAGTATTTAACGTGGTTCACCTAATTTGGGCTACGTCCACCAAGAATCACTTGCTCAGATTTTATTACAAGCCACCTCTCTCTCAATATAATACTCATCCATTTGGAGCTATGCTCAACAAACTCTACAGAATTCACAGCTGAATTCAAAACACATCTACAATGTTTACATTATGCTTCTATCATATGCATAAAACCATATAAATAGACAACTGCTTAAGCAGTTTTACAAAACCGTGGGTATCAAAACCATGGGCACAAACTGTCCCATAAACCTATGGGTCAAAATCCCGCCCATATGAGAAAATCACGTTTCCCAATATATCAGGCATGTTTTAAGGCCTAAAAAAAAATTTGGGAGCTACGCCACCGAACCCTTGTTATTGGGGGCTGTCGCCCCTGGATCCCCACTCGGGGCTCGGCTCGGCCCCAAACCCCGGTGAGGATACATGAAAAGTGTACAATACTCTTAATGTATAGTCTTCAACACTTTCACACATGAAAACAGACTCCACAACCTAATATACATTTGTAACATCATGGATATGATCTGCAGGGGTTGTAAGGTTTTCACGAGTGAAGAAAGGAATACTTTTCGAAGCATACACTAGTATTTCATGTTAGGCATTTAGATCCAAGGGACTACTGCCATTAAAACTCACAAAAGGAAGATTTATCTGATGCACCATGAAAGGAATAGGTCTTAAGCTTCTGATGAATAAAGTGAAGGGTCTACCAGGAGGAGGAGTGGAAAGAATTATATTTGAAGGTGATGGAGATATCTGCAATGATTTTTCTATTTTTCTTCTCCTTCTTCTTGGTGAGAGTTTAAAATACAAAAAATATTCACCTGTAGACACACTTTGCGATATCTATGTTCTTCTCATGAAATAATGGAGATGGACTGTCTGAAAATATATATTTAAACTTAGGAGTCACCAGATGTGTAGAAAGGTACCTCAAGAGGATGGAATCCGCTAAGATACACACCAATATTAGTGGTAATGATATAAATCTCATCAAATTGGTCCCACAAAGCATGTCAAAACATTTTTGTTGAAATTCACATCCTTGTTGAATCAAGTATTCAGCATTCTAGTGAAAACATGAATGATCTTGAAAATGTGGGTGTAAACTAAGATCAAACCTCTTATGAAATAATTGGATCCTCTCATCCCAGTTATCCACAACTACAATAACTAGTTTCTACTCTAACATTATGTAATTCCTAAACTAAGAAGCTTCCAAGGAGACATGGTGTGAGAGAGAGAACTAAAATAAAAGGGGAGGTGATGCACCAAACTGGAAAGTGGGTCGATTCTAGCTCTAAAAGACACATATGTGAACCAAGAAATGAATCTTAATTAAATGCACACAACTTTAATGGAAATAAACTAGAAAAGACTGAGGATGTGGAAAAGGATAGATATTTTCACATTAAATGTGGAGCATTCAAAGGAACAAAGTCACATTTACATTGATATTAAATCTTAACCATTTACAAACACATATATGAGGCAAGAATATCTTACCTGCGAGTTACAAAGGATGTGAGTAAGGGTTTTCAAGATCAAAGATAGAGCTCTAGAATTGTAGAAAATGAACCCCTATTATGTGCCAAAATAGTTGTGTCTACCCCCTATATATACTCTTCTAAATATAATCTAAATCAAATCTACGGGGGTATAATACAAAGAATTCCCCCTATAAATTTCCCTATATAGAGATATGAGGGGGGCTTATTCTAATCTATAGGGCTAAAGGGGAGGGAGGCCAAGGAGCCTACTAGAGCCTATTACATTTATAGAATTTTTGAGAGGGGGGAGAAGAGGTTGATCACATATAGTGATTAATGAAATCAACCACCCACCCACACCAATCACCACATATTTTTTAGGTTAGGTATGTGCACCCTACATTGATCCAAGAACATGCCATCAGATCACTAGTGTATGAGAACTGTGTCGCTCAAAATTAAATTCGGTTTGGTGGAGTGGTTAAGTGTTTAGCTCAAAATAGGCGTGGCTTTTGTAATGCCTCGTGGGATTTAGATGATTTTTCACTGACCCAGGACTTCATTATATTCCGGATTTAATTTTTTTTCTTATCATGTCATCGAGGTGTATATCTTATTGATATGCAACATTGTTTACAACCTCCACCATGTTTTAGGCCACCTGCGAGAAAGACACAACCCACAATGTGTTATACCACCCGTGGCCCTTTATTCTTTGACGAGAAGAGTTTATGACCTCCATAGAATTTTTGAAATCCAATGAACAAAAAGTTTGAGAACCCATGGCATACATAGTTCTTGTCTCGAGGTTTCCATCCTTAGTTGCATTCAAACTTTCCTATTTTTATCATGTGGTGTCTAGCGACACTTTCTCCTTGCATTACACATTCTTATGGGAGGACTACATGCTTTTTTGGGGGGGGGGGGTAATTAAGTAACTCTATGGAATTCTATACTTTCCAAGTCTGCGTAAGATTGTATTTCCAAGCCGCGAAGCACTGACATTTATCATAAGCTGCAAATGACTGGCCTTCTGAATTCTTTGTTCCGAGGGTCTTCAAACCGGAGCCACCTAAGTCCTAAACTTGGGTAAGTTGTTCAATATAGCATGGGGTCAAATGTGTATAAAAACATGGTAGTTTTGTTAACATATTAAATATTTAATCTAAGGCATGAGAATAGAGTATTTTTTGGGAATTTCAGTACATATCTATGAAAAAGGGGCATATGACTTTTCATATTTAGTTTTACAAAGTTAGAAGGTCCTCATTAGACTACTATAGGGTTATAAATTTAATTCCTAATGTGTTGTACCTAGTGACCCAATGCTCTATATTATTTTCGATGTTGGGCCCATCGTAATGTGACATGTAGGGTTCTTACTCCACATAATCTTTTACATCCTTATATGGTATGATGAATGCATGTGACTTATATTACAAATCGAGGATAAAGGAGGTATCATATTACATTTATTAGTGTTTATCTTACAAATGTTTATATAGGGAAATGGGTTTTGCATATTCTAAGAATCATTAATCTAGCTCCTAGGTATCTAGATTAGTATTATCCTCTCTATGATTGACTTTAAAATCCATGCTTATGTCATCTACTTCATGAACAAGAAAATACCTCAAAGTGGGGTATAATTTAATAGCCTATAATGACATCTTGGACTTTATTTTATGTTTTTCTATTTATATTTGACACTTTTATCTATGTATAGTCAGCTACATCATTATTTTAAACATATAGTAAAGTCTTGGAAATTCATGTCCCTCTCTCTCTTTAGCCAAATAGGCCCATTTTCCCCTTCCTACTCTTATTATGTCTAACAATCATAAGTATGCACATGTGCCAATAATGTAAAATTTAAATTCAAAGTCAAATATAAATAGGAAAATTTTGTAATTCACCTAATCATGCATTGCACATCTAACAATAATATTGAGCTTGCGGCAAGAGAGGCACATTCTATTATTTCAAGGTTTGCTGTGATTTATTTCTTTTACTTCAACATGTTTTAGTGTTACATGAATAATTAGTGGATATTATCCACCCATACCCTAAAGAATCCCCTAACCTAATGTTTTGAAAATCTAAGTCAAAGATTCAACTATTACAGGTATGTGTGATTCAAAGAGCATATAAATGTGAATAAAACCCATAATTGGTGTATTTTTTTAAAACATTATTTTGGTTTCGAAAGTTATATTAAGATAAAATTGTATGGTCTTGGAAACTATCTTTGATTGGATCTAAAAATCAAGGAAATAACTTGGTGCAAGAGTAGGCACAAAAAACCAAAAGTCATAGTTTTATTTTTTAGACATTTTATGAGCATTTACTTATTATTATATAGGCACCAATACAAAGCGATGTATATGGTCATATAAAGTGATTGTATTCAAATTATTGTGTGGCGTTCGTCATAACTCTATTTTCTCATTCGTAGTTTCAAATTTTAGCAACCGTCCTTCTACAATGTAGTACCCAAATATATTTCATTTATATCCCTATACATTTATGTTATGAATATTCTATTTATTAATCAGGTATTGTTTGTGTATTGTATATCTATGATGGATGCTTAATTAAATATAATTCATTTATTGGAATACAAAAATATAAAAAAATGATCAATGTTCATTGAAAGAGTGAGCTATGATGAATCTCTTATTTCGATATCCTTGTGCCTATAACCAACTTGAAAAACATTCTCTTTAGAGATGCATGCCTCCCTCATTTTATTGTAGGAATATGGAGTTTATATGATGTATGTATGATTCAGAAAGCATGTATGGAAACAAAAATTTCAAACTTGAAAAATTTCTCAATGTTAATGTTCACCTCTACTCAAATACATTATCCTCACTCAGTCAAAAATATATAACTAACAATGGTGCCCTTGGGTTCCATAGAGATGTTGATAGGTTGCATGCAGGTGATTGAAAATCAAAGGTGGAAAATTGTTGTAAACTTTTAATAGTATTTATATTTTTGTTTGAATTGTTGGAGAAATTTTCCATTGAATGTAATAATTGCATCATCTCAAAGGCATGTGAACAAATAATTAAAAACTACTAAAAATTCAACAAAGAAGAAAATTTAATTCAGTAATGATAATTGGAGTATTGGGGTTATCAATTTTTATGCATCTATGATGTTACTAAAAGGTGGTATTTTGGAAATGGTTAGCAGATGAAATGTTAGAGGCACATTTTGTGATATGTAGTGACTTCGATATGGTGGAGCTTCTATTTGAACTTGGCCACCTCCCTGTGAGATAGATAGTTGATGAGAGAGAAGGATGGATGTACATATGAAATACATTTGTATTTCATGATTATAATTGCTTACAACATTGTGGTTCAATTTTTTGGTACACATGGTTAAATCTCCTTCTGAACATAGAAAGTGCCTTTAAATAGCTAGGTCAATACATGATCTCTAATCAAGGTATATTTTTTCTTTTGCCAACTTTTTTTCGTTACCGGTTGATGCTTTAACATACTTTTATGTTTAAATATCTACTAATAATATGGTTATGTATTGAATGGCTATCTTGACGCCCCAAAATTCAGAAAATGCAGTTTTTTTCTCAACAATGCACTTCTTTAGTGTGGGACTGCTCCATCTCACATTAAGTGGGTTTATAACTAATTTCCTCAATTGGTAAGAAAAATTGGTTCGATTGATTACTGGTTGGGTACCATCACTCGTCTTGGTTGACTCCTTCACATTTATGATGGGAAACTTACTTGCATCCACTCGAGGTATTACTCAGCAACCACTTAGGAGATGAGGTACTCCTTAGATACCTTAGAATAATCCCCCTTTATGAGAATTTGCAACATAAATTGGTGGTCCTTAGGAAATTCCTCCAAATTATAGATGAATATAATACTCATGGGGTGCAATTTAAGGCCAGGTTACAATGGTTAATTTTTTTTACAAAGTATGAAGGAGTTTTTCCAAATGCTTTTAAAGTTAAAAATTCTTCCTACTAGATCAAATTATTTTGAGAGGCTAACTAATGACTCACAAAGGTGATGGTTAAAGAAGAAAGCTTTACTCACAATTACCAATAGGATTTCAAATCTAAGTATCATTCCCATGAGAAACAACAAGATCTTATGCAATGTTTTAATATGGTTCCATGTAAACTACCCTAAGCGTAAAGAGTTACATGTGATAAGATCATAGTCATTGAATATTTACATGAAGTGGCCACCAGATGACCAATGAAAAAACCCTAATTTCGACATCATGCCATGTAAATTTAATAATATTTTATGGGATATAGTGGGAGAACACCTCTACCAAGAGTATCTATAAACCTTCAAAACCAAATCCATTATCCATGTTATTATTAAAGAGAAAGTCAAGTTCAATACCCAAGATGATTAGTCCTAATATTATATGCAATTGGTAGACTATCACTCTAAGAAATCCTACTACTGAATTGAAACGCTATTCCTTATGGTTATGATAAAATCCTTAGGGTTTTGTCCTCATTTTACTCAAGATGTTCAAATGATTTTTGCAAATGTTTTAGATTACCTCTCAATCAATGTGGTTAGTTGGGATCAGTTTGGTCTGTTGCATTCAATTTGATCAGGGTGCCCCTTAACTCATGTGTTATATATGTTTGTTGTTGAGGGATTTAGTTATCTGTTAGAAAATGCTAAAATCTAAGGAATCGTCAAAGGCTTATCCTTACTAGCTTCAGAACCTTCACAACTTGTCAATGGTCATTTTGTAGAAGATTTTTTTCTCACCCTTATTAAATAGGAAAGTAATATAAAAAATGATATGAAGTTTCATAGTACTTCCTTCCTTGCTTCTATTTTGAGCATACAATGGAGGAAAACTTAAAACTACAAACAATCTTTCTTTCTCCCTCCTTGGTTAAGCAATTATTAATGGAAATGGATCCAACATGGAGAAGTCTTTCACCTGTTGGGTATTCCATTTACATTTCAATTTTTCCCATCCATGCCATGGCAATATGTCATTTACAATGTAGAGAAAACTCTTTCCTACCGGATCACTAAGCCCTTATCTTTAACCAATAAATTTCAATCATTATAAAAAAATTACAACTACTCATGTTTATCATTCATTTTTTTATTTGTCTTCAGAGGCTTTCGAAAAAAACTTGAAAATTTATTGAGAGACTTTCTATGGGTTGGTTTTGAGCATAAAAAGGGTTTTCACACAGTTGATTGGGATTTTTTTTTGTATTCTAAAGGAGGTGGATGGACATCATCTGTTATACATTAGATGTCATGGTGATACCTTATGTGCTAAATGGATTATTTGAGCCATTATAAGAAAATAAGCTTGTAAAATTATTCTATGAAATTTTATTTCTAAAGGAGCACCTCATGGCCAAAATACTTGGAAATGGATCAACTTTCACAATCTGGTCATTCTTAAAGCTCTCGTTAAGCTGGTTAGCTTTTTTTTCAATAGTACAAAGAAAACATAGGAGAAACTCAGACTTTGGCTCAAATGGAATGGTGATGATTTTGGAAAGGAATTTCAATCAATTAACACTCACTTTGGTTTTCACAAGTGAAATTTTTTCATAACATTCCTCTAGTTGAAGCCCCTTTGGTGCATTCCCTCAAGATTTTCAAACAAGGGTCACATATTTCATGATATTTTCTATAAATAAACTAGAAATTTATTTTCTTGGCATGAAGCCAAAACCAAATTTCATCTAGCTAACAATGATCAAGAATATTTTTAGGATATTATAAATATAATCCCTAATGAGATGTGTTGGGGTTGATCACACCAATTATACAAACACATATTCATGTCTAAGCATACAAGCAGTAAATATTGAAATACACCAGAAGAAATAATACACAAGATATAACATGGTTCACCCAATGTGGGCTAGGTCCACCAAGAAACAACCAATATATTATTCAAAGATTTTACAGAGAATATATAATAAAGATCTACAATCTTCCACACCTCTCTCGAATGTAAAGTAATTTCTTCCTCACAAACTTATATTTTCTCTCTCCAAGAATTCTTTCTTACAATTCTTTTAATTCTTAATGAGTTCTCTCCTTCTAACCTTAGCTTTCTAGCTTATATATGCATATACAAACTTAGGGCACTTTAGCTATGCAATATCAAAGATTAGATCTAATTCTAGTGAGTTAAATAAAAAAGCATGCACAAGTAACCGATGTTGGTTACCCTAACTGATACCAGTTCCTACTTTCTTTGACCGATGCCAGTCCCCAGGTGACCGACGATAGTTACCCAACTGATGCTAGTTACTGTGTATTCTAGCAAGTTAATAAAACATTCTAATGTGAAGTAATTAAGCTCCACAACTCAACAATCTCCCACTTGGAGATAAATTGTTGCATTGTACCATACAAATCCATTCTTGGATCCTTTCCTTGGCCTATTTCTCCCTCTTCAAGTCTCAAAATTGAAGACCAATAGAAGTGGAGTGAAGCTCTAACTTCTCATGCCAACGACTTTGTTAGCATATCTGCAGGGTTCTTATTTGTATAGATTTTCTCCAGTTTTAGGTGCCCATCCTCCAACTCCTGTCAAATGAAGTGTTATCTCAACTGAATGTGTTTCGTTCTTGAATGAAACGTTGAGTTATTTTCTAGATGAATCACACTTTGACTATCACTATACAATCTACAATCCTCTTTCTCCTTTCCCAACTCTTCCACGAACCTGCTCATCCATATCATCTCTTTGCTAGCCTTTGTAGTTGCAACATACTTGGCCTCTGTAGTAGACAAGGCCACAACCTTCTGCAATCTATAAATTTGGCTAATTGTCATCCCACCTATTGTGAATACATATCCAGTGGTGCTTCTCCTACCATCCAAATCTTCAGCCATATCTGAATCAACATAGTTGCATAAAGAAATATCTGACCCTTCATAGCATAACTGCATGTTGGATGTCCCTCTCAAATACCTGAGAACCCATTGAACTATTTTCCAATGCTCTTTACTTGGATTGGCCATAAATATGCTCACAACTCTCACTGTCTGTAAAATGTCTGGTTTGGTATAAACCATAACATACATAAAACTTCCAACTGCTGAAGCATATGGAAATCATACCATGTACTCGACCTCCTCATGTGATGTAGGAAATTGATCTTTACTCAATTTGAAGTGTCCAGCCATATGTGTACTTATAGGTTTTGAATTTTGTATATTAAACCTTTCCAACACCTTATTGATATAAAGTTCCTGAGACAAATACAATTTATGGTTCTTCTTGTCTCTAAGAATTTGCATGCCAAGGATTTTCTTTGTAGATCCCAAATCCTTCATTGCAAATGTGTGAGCTAACATTTCTTTAAGCTCACCAATGTTCTACATACTAGATCCTGCAATAACATATCATCCACATACAGTAAAAAAATAACATAGCTCCCATTTTCAAGCTTTTAAAAATAAACACAATGGTTAGATTCACATCTCATATAACCATGCTCATGCATAAAACTGTCAAATCTCAAATACCATTGCCTTGGAGCATGCTTGAGCCCATATAGGCTCTTTTTCAATTTGCACACAAGTTTCTCCTTACCCTTGACTTCGTAACCAAACGACTGTTGCATATAATCTCTTCATCCAAATCACCACGAAGGAAAGTTGTCTTCACATCTAGTTTCTCTAAATGCAAATCTTCTATTGCAACTAAGCTCAATACAGTACGAATAGAAGTCATTCTTAATAATAGGAGAAAATATTTCACCAAAGTCAATACCTGCTTTATGTCCAAATCTCTTTTACTACAAGCCTTGCCTTGTATCTTATTCTGTCCACCCTCTTTTTCCTTGATCAAGTGTAAACCCATTTGTTTCTGGAATGTTCTCTTACCTGTTGGAAACTTAACCAAATCCCAAGTCTGGTTCTATTCTAAGGAGTCCATCTCCTCATCGATGCCATGCTCCCACTGAACGTGGGGTCTTCATCCTGCATTGCTTCTTCAAAACTCTTTGGTTCACCATTATCAGTCAATAATAAATAAAATAAGGAAGGTGTAAATCTCTCTGGCGGTTTACTTACCCTTCGTGACCTTCTCACATGAGATTTAGGGTACTCAGAGGCTCAATCTGGACTAATTCCTAGACATTTGTATCCAAATCTATTAGTGACTGATGCCTGTCACCTGTAACCGACATCAGTTTTTCTAACCGATGCCAGTTTAGCTCTTCTGTAGCCGATACCTGTTCTATTAACCGATGTCGGTCAAGTGTAAATCGACACCAGTTATTATGTAACCTTATAGGCAATCACTTTTAAATTTGAGAGTTCATTTTCATTCACAAACTTATCCAACTGGTTCATCCTTGGGTACCAAAATTTGATCCCTATACATTCTCTTTTCATTCCATTCAACATCATGAACTCCTAATAATTTTAGAATTCTTCTAAATCCCAAAAATGGAAACCAAAATCACCAGATCCATAACCAATGAAAGTGCATCTCTTGGATTTTGCATCCAATTTTTTTCTATTTTCCTTATCAATATGCACAAAAGCTTCTAAACCAAAAACTTTAAGAAAAGAAAGATCTACCTCTTTTCCAGTCCAAGCTTCCTTTGGTATTCCTCCATCAAGTGAACTTGAAGGCCCACGGTTAATCAAATAAACTGCTATATCATACTGTTTCTGCCCAAAACTGTAAGGGCGGTCCAAAATGTATTCTCATACTTCTAGCACGTTCCATGATTGTCATGTTCATTCTTTCTGCAACACCATTCTCTTGTGGTGTTCTTGAAACTGTTCTTTCTCTACGTATCCCATTCACTAAACAATAATCACTAAAAGTCTTGCTACAATATTCACCACCATTTTCAGATCTAAGGCACTTTAATTTAGAATTTGATTAAAATTCTCAACAAGGGCTTTCGATATCTTTTAAAAGTCTCAAAAACATCATATTTACGTTTAATACAATAAAAAAATATTCTTGTAGCATCATCAATGAAAGTAACATAATATTGGGATCCTCTATGAGAAGCTACCTTGAATTGGTCCCCACACATCTGAGTGTACAAGCTCCAATTTTTGCTCCTTCTTAGTTGCCCTAACTTTGAGAAATCTCGCTCTCTTTTACTTTCCAAAGATACAATGCTCACAGAAATCAAGATCTAAATCTTTCAAATCTGATAACTTACCCTTAGCCTTTAAGATCTGCATTCATTTTTTTACTCAGATGGCCCATCCGGTTATGCCACATGCATGTATTTGAATCTGAAGTAGGATAATGCAGAAAAGGAATCAGTAATACAGGTAGATAAATATAACGTTCATTTGTACCATGCTTAGAAGTAGAATTGACAAAAATGAAGGATAAAATGGAGGTAAACAGAGGTTTGGACAAAATCTGTGCAAAGCCTGTAAAAAGCCAAGGGGGGGTGGTGCAACCCAAATCTTACCGGCGGGTTGCACTTTTGAACAGAAATAAGAAAGAATAGACTCGAGGTTTGGCAATGCCTCGACCTTGTCTTTCAATACCCATGTATTTCCATTATGCAATTTTAGGATGAACTTCCCCTTTACCAGTAATACTGCAAGAGTTCATCATCACCAAAATAAACATCAAAACTTCCTTGGTTTAATTTTTGAAAGTGAACCCTTATTAAGGGTTGCATGGAATTGTAAGCTCAAGAGTCTAAAACCCATGATTCAATTATAGCATCTAAGAAAGAATAAGAGCATCTTGCATTACCTCTGATAAAGCAATATTTGCTTCTTTACCTTGTAATCTGGTAATTGGTCTATTTATCCTTTAACCAACAATCTTGGGAAGCAAGTCCTTTTTTTCCACATTTCCAACAAGTAATTCCTCCATTGGAAGTTTCTGGATTTAGATTTGTTTCCCTTGACTTTGGAGTTTCCAATTACTCTTACTCTTGGATCTCTCCTTCTGCCTACCCCCTGTTTTCCTTTCAAAGCATTTCTAGATAATGATTCCTCTGTACTCTATTGCGAATCTTCATTCAAGATTATACTCATTTTCCAAAGTTCAAAAAATTATTAACACATAATTTGTGATTTCTAGACATCCAAAGTACCAAGTTATAATTACAGGAAAATAACATCAGAATATAGAGTAGACTTCATCATCAATGTTCTACCTTTTTAATTGATTTCTACAACATAGATCAAAAATATTCCAAAGTTGACTAGAATGTAGACCACCTTCGTGCAACTTAGATTTAAATAGTTGTCTTCATCAAATAAACTTTCTCCCTTGGTACACATGCTTCATATAAATAAGCAAGAGATTTCCATTAAATCTTTAGAAGAACTTCATCTTTGTAATATTATTGCCATGGTTAATCATCTGCCATAAATAAAGTATCCCAAAGCCTTTCTGTCACAGAATCTTATAAAATTCTTCATTCAGTCATCTTCGTAAGTCTAGAATCTAAAACCCATGATTCAATTTTAAATATCCAAGGATCTCTTTGATACAGATAATCCTCAATTTGCATCTTCCCTCAGAATTTTGGCCGTCAAACTTTCCTCTACCTTGTATCTGTTTACATTCTGTTTGTTGTAGCTCCTTGAACTCAATCAAAAAACCCTTTGTGATGTCCTATGTCAACCACAACCCTCAAACAAAGCTCTATTTCTTTACCATTTGGATTTAGGTTAAACCATTATAGACAGTGTTTCACATTATCTATGCTCAGTTGGATCTCTCATTCAACCTTCCCCTACTTTTGCATAAATTCAGAAGCAATAAAATAAACAAGAGAAATATTACACCTAGATTTAACGTTCATTCACCCAGTGTGGACTACGTCCACATCAGAAACGAAATATTAGTATTCAGATGCTTTATTACTAAGGAATTACCAATGAAGATCTAATGTCTAGCAAACCACACATAGATGTAAAATGCTTTTTCACCTCACTCGGTTCATCAAATGTAATATTCTCACCAAGTTAATTGATTGCAAAACAATAGACTATATATATTCTCTCATTCAACCCTCATACAATGCATACAAATGCACATATCTTGCATGGTTTGGGTAAAATAACTTTGCTTTTACAATCAAAATTTATTTGAAGCAATAATTGTTTATTCTAATAAATTAACAAAAAATTGCGTCACACAGGTAACCATGTCGCCAATTACTGCTTCAGTAACTAGCGCCGGATGCTACAGTACTTGGCATGCTCAATCTTATAGATCCTAGAGTCTTTTGTGTTTTCCATGATGAAAATTAGAATAATCCGTCGCCAATTATTGCTTGCATTAACGTAAGGTCACTTCCTGACCTGGATTGATTCCGACGCCACATACTTCATAATTGAAAACATGTCAAACTTCTCAACTTTCTATGTGCATATTCTTCCATTATTGTAGCTCCCATTCTCAACAAATATCTCATGCCTTTATGATAAATTGTCAACACATTAAAACCCTCAAATAAAAATGTTCTAATACTAGTTGTTTCCAATCATTTTGTTGTATTAGCCATATGTTGCCCCTTCTTAATTATGACAATTCATTCCAAACGTAGAATTTGTAATCACCTTCAAGACTCAACTACTTGTAGTTTGTGTCATGGTGTGTGTGGCTTCTTTCTTCATCTATGTGATCCAATATATTAGTCTGAAGTTCTCACAAAGGATATTTGGATGTGCATCCAATCTTCCACACCTCTTAGGCATGTAATTACTTTCTTCTTCACAAGCTTCTCATTTTCCCTTTCCAAGAATTCAGTTCTTAGGAATTACCTTCTAATTAGTTAATGAGTGTTGCACTAGGGGAACCCAACCCTTTCTAGATATAGGCATATACAAACTTAGAGGTCACCCATAAGCTAGGAATGTACAACCATTTTGTCAATTGATATCAGGAGAGTTATCATCTACCATTCTCCAAAGGGTGTAGTTCAAATAAAACAACATGACCTAGGTAACACGATTATCGGTTAGTACTTGAATGCTCCAGAGAATGTCAAGAAACTAGGTGCATTACTAGTGGTTCACCAACTCCAACTTCGTAACTTGAATTCCAAGAAGTTAATATCCCAAAACATTCTAATTTAGATAAGTCAATTTTGCAACAACTTACACAGTTTACATTAGCTAGTTATAAACACGCCACATAGGTTGAAAACACAAAAGGAAGATCTAAAGGGATTTTTTTATAGAGTGACAAACCTAATGTTCAAGAGCAGTCTATTGTAAAAACCACTTAATCAATGAAAAATCCACAAGGGTGATTAAGTATTGCACAAGGGATGAAAATAAGTAAAATGGCATTCCCTGTGTCGACTGTGAACAAAGTATTTGAATGCAGAAGTACTAAAGATCATCACAAGGTTGAAAAACAAAGTTCTAGAAAACATGCCCACACTTCAAAAGCTTCTTTTATCTTGGGACGAGAAAACTATTCTCTATGAATTTTCGAGAAAGTAGTTGGAGGGCTATTAAGGCTCTAGACTAGATGACTTAATGTATTTTGTTTATTTTTGTATATTGCAGTATAATTGCACAATGTTTAATATAAATGTAAAGTATAAATAAGGAAAAATGTGGAATATATTAAGCTTCTAGAGCGTAAGATATTAAGATGATGGGAGTTGAAGGTTGACAACCACCTCTAATTGTGTAAAAGGATGTAAGAATTGTGCACAAAAGGTTGACAATTGTTGGTTTTTGGTTGAGAATAGTAATAGAGATTGAATATTTTATGTTATCTTTCTCTCTAGTTTTCATGTTTACAATTTTGTGTTTTCCCATTCTGCAACTTAGTGTGTAATCTTTAAGATGTGATGTTTATTGAGATTAAGTCTTCCTATGCATTGTTTCAAGGTTTGTAAATGGAATAATCGTGTAAAACCCTTAGACTACAACCCTAACATGCCTTGACGAGTGATCCCAAAGGCCCACTGCTAACACTACACCTTTGTAGATTCAGCTATCTTTGTTTCCTGAGCTTTAGATCCCCTTGAGCACTACCAGATTTGTTTGACCATTATTAATAGGGTTTGACCATTATTGGCGTTCAATATGGTCACTACCATTATCAGCGTACGCTTTTGGTCATGTGTTTTATGAGGCTTTGTTTCAATTATGGGATGCTTTCATTTATCTTGGTGGTTGACCTTTTATTATGTCTCATGGTCCGCTTGCATGTGAAAATTGTCATTATAATCTTATATATACACACACCTTAAGTCATTCTAACAAACTTTCAATCAAATAAGAATATATAATCTAAGTCTTATCAAACATCTGAGAACAACCAATATTTTCAAAATGTATGCCCTTATTCTATTTTATTGTTGGAACAACACTTTGGTTCTTACGGATTTGCAACAATGTCAAAAGGCAATCCACTGTAAATGGGCTTATAAGACCAATTTCAAGTTGCCAGACAAACACAAAGCAAGGTTTTTAGCAAAGGAGCTTACGGAGAAGGAAGGGGTAGGCTATGAGAAAGCATTTGCCCTTATAGCCAAGATGAAAACAATCAGGTTAGTGGCTGCCATTGCTTCTCAATATCATTGTAAAATGTTTCAGATGGATATTAACAGTGATTTTTAACAGTAATTTGATGGAGAAGGTCGACATGACACAACCAGAAGGCTTTGAAATTGATATCCTAATGCATTCATAAATTAGAAGAGAAAGTCGATGAAAAATCATTGAAAGAAACTTTTTACTTTGACAATATTAAAAAATAATTACCTTTTTTTCCTCTTTTTTTTATTCCGCCAACTTTCAATTGCGATCAAACAAACTTGAATTTGGCTAGGAAATCCTCGATTGTGAGAAAATATGTGGATGAGATAGTAAACACTTTTGCTTTAAGTTGCAACATTTTAAATTCATTCACCTTTCCAAAAAATCTTCTCAAATGTGTCCCACACTTCCTTTGGAGACTTGGAGTCTTGGCATCTGTTATATGGAATAATATATTGTTAATCACGTTGGGACTAATCAACCCAAGAGCCTCTTCCTACTTATAAATTTAGGCATATTTATCGTTCTCTGATATAAATGTTAGAATGAAGTTTTGAAATACTCTCAAAAGACCTATCTTATTTTTACATTCCACACATGGTAGTTAAACATGGTGAGAGATTCAAAAATACAACTGCCCATTGTAAAAGATGAGAAAGTAGATGTTGAGAGAAATGACCATGACATGAGTAGGTTCAAGAAAAATTAACCCCTGAAACAAATGTCTCCACCTTCACAAAACTTACAACCAACCCTCTTTTACTTCTAAAAACTAGGCTACGTTGCGACATGAGTATATGCTTTAAGTGCATATTACAATCATGGGTTAAATTTGATGGCCACTTAGATTTTTTTTGTGATTTTAGACGTAAAATATTTGTAAATATCTGATTTAATCATCACATGCTACTTGTATATTTAAAATGTGACCATCAATTTTTATATATATTTATATGTAAATTATATTAGTATATATTAAACATAGTTAAATAAATATGGAGTAGTTGTTTATAAGTTTTATAAGTAATGTATAAATAACATTATTTTGTATTTTTGATGGGCAACATTCAAAATTTACCGTCACCTAAAAATTGTTTAATAAGCATAGTGGCCGTCAAATTTAACCCCTGCATCTACAAATTTTCAATGACCATCATTTTTAATTTTTAAATATTTGTGAAAGTTTAAAACTCTACCTAAACGGAGTTTGGTAGATCACTGGGAGCATGGATGAGATTTTATGGCTGACCCCACCTGTCAAACCAAATTTTTAGGACACTAAAGGGTGTTAAACAACTCGTCCATCTCTGTCAAATAATTTAAAAAATACATTAATTTTTAAATGTATTTATGAGGTTCGGGTATGTTTCAGGCATTATATGCTCGATATAAATATATTTTCAACAAAATATGTTATTTAAATGTCTATGTAATGTTGCACTTATATTTATATTGAATGTGTTCGTGGTAATAATGACAGTTTTGACAAATTCCTTCACGTCAAATAGGGATGGGCAGACTATTTAACAAAGTGTAAATATGGTTGAAACATGTAAAAAACATCTAAGACATGCGTCAAATCTCAACTTTGATTGGGAGAATCACTAATAAATATTGTAGACACTAAATCACGCACTTTGGGTACATTTATAGGCCCTGATCACATACCATTATTCATATGATTCCTAAGCAAGAAAACTACTAATTGGCCACCATCTTTGGCCTCTTTGCTTTGTTTATGGTTTTTTTTTGTCTTACACACCCTACTGCCTAGTCTAACTTTTGATACTTTAGCTTTTCTGAGTTTGGACACCAACACCTAGGCGCCCCCAACCTCTTTGTATCTTGCTCGCATCTTTTGGGTCTTTTCTAGTTGTTGGGCATCTTATTTTCTTATGGGTTGGCCTTTTAGTGATTAATTACAAATTTCAAACAAGGTAATCATATAAATACAAAGCTATCTGACCATAATAAAAGACAAAGCACTAGACATCTACTATCATCACCTAAGGTTGCATCCAAAGGCATTACAAGAGCATCAAAGCATCCATCTAGCTATTATTCAAGGGACAAGGGACTACATTCTTCTGCATACACACATAAGAAGGGAAGTTCATTTTCCCATGCACACATCTATTTACATCTTCTACATCTAGCTATTGCTCTCTATTCAAGTGTGTCTAGCACAAGAGCCACCTAGGGCACGATTCTACACACACATGCAAAACTACATGGAGTCTGAAATGTAGTACACAACGCCCGGATCGTAAGTTCACTTAGTCGGGTGACTGTCGGGGTCAGTCCGACTCTCCATTTGCATCTTTTTCTTTTTAGTATTTGATGTGTTTTGGGGTTTTATAGGTATTTTTAGGTTACAGACGAATCTCGTGGACTTAGTGCAATTTACATGTGATCAACAGTGAAGGGCAATGATATAGAAGTGACACTGAAGAAACCAGTTTCTGGCCATTTTTTGCAGTCATGGGCACCCAACAGTGGTCTACAACGCCCAGGCACCTCAGTCCAACTTGTTTTGACACTTTTGCATTTTTCTAAACTTGGTTGCGATAGTTTGCACTTTTGTTTTGTCAATTCTCCAACTTTGCACACTTCTGCGGTTATTGTGAATCATCTAAGTCTTCTTTCCTCCCTCTTGACTTAGGGTTTTACATTTATCTTGCTTATTGCTTAGGCCAATTTTGTACTTTATTGCTTATTCATTTGTTGCTACATTGTAATATAAGATTTAACATAAATTCTATTTTTGTTAAATCAAATATGAACTTAGCTTAAAAATTTGTGAAAGTTAAAAACTCTACCTAAATGGAGCTTGGGAGAATCATTGGGAGCAGGGATGAGATTTGATGGTTGACCCCACTTGTCAAACCAAATTTTTATAACGTTAAAGGGTGTTAAACAACCCATCCATCTCTATCAAATATTTTTTCTTTATCAAATAATTTTAAAAATACATTGTTTTTTAGTTGTATTTATGAGGGGTCAAGTATGTTTCAAGTATTAAATGCTTGATATAAATATATTTTCAGCAAAATATGTTATTTAAATATCTATATAATGATGCACTTATAGTTATATTGAATGTGTTCGTGGTGATTATGACAGTTTTGCCAAATTCCTTCACGTCAAATAGGGATGAGTAGACTATTTTACAAAGTTTAAAATATGGTTAAAACATGTAAAAAATGATCGAGATGGGCGTCAAATCTCATCTTTAATTGGGGAGAATCACTAATAAATATGAACTTAGTGTAAAAAAATATATGTACCATAAAACCATAAGAGAATCCAACCCAATGAATATAACAAGTTGTTATTTTTTCGTACTAATATTTATAATACAAACAATGCTTTAAAGAAATGATGGATTCTGTGAATATGTCCATGTCAACATGTGACCAGGAGAATGTTATAAAAAAAATGTCAAATACGTTTTGAAATCTAAAAAAATCACAAGATTACGTTATAGATTTCTTCCACATAACCGGATTTTTATGCATTGTCAAAGTTGGCAAGGTGGACAACCATGTCATTTAGAGCAAATTTGGTGTTCCCCAGGTGGAATTGTAGCACCTAAGGAGCTTTTGAGGTGGATAAAAACCCTTCATAAACAACAATGTGGCCACAAATTTTTTCGTGGAGTCTCATTTCAAGCAACACTCAACAAATACATAAAGAAGAGATGATTTCATTGTAATCTAAATAATATTTTTAAAAGAAAGTGTTTGAATTTTATAATTAATATTCTACAACACACTTTTATAACCCAATATAATGCACAAACATACTTATTAATCATAAAATGGAATGACTAATAAATGCCCATATTAAAAGCATTGATTCTTTTCTGAACTATACGAGACCCCTACAAAATATTATTGAACAAATATTCTTCGATATGATTTTCCAAATAAGAATTGCAAGTGTGAATTAAAACAACTCAATTTTTGTCTTCTCGGGCCTTCTAGAAATATGATTGGGTATACGTGCTACGTTATAAACACATTCAAAATCCAAGATCAAGTTTTTTTACAAAACAAAGTATTTATTTTTTCCATAAATCATTTGCACTGACATGAATCAAATAATGCATAAAATCTTACCAAAACATTAGTGAAATCCCCGAGCAAAAACTTTGAAAAAGCAAGAAGGGGAACCATTACTATTATTATTTCCCTTTTCCGTGAGAGTTTGCGGAATTTTTGTGTACATTATACGCAAGCCTTGAGATCCTACTGTTATACTTCAAAGCCTTGGATATTTTTTGTCACCTCCATAATGCCTTACTGGCATATATTTCAAAGATAGTTAAACTATTTTTGTACCAGAGACTTTGGAAATCACCAAACAAAACTTTGAAGAAGTAGTAAGGGGAACCATTATTATTATTATTATTTCTCTTTTCATGAGAGTTGCGACATTTCTATGTGCATTCCGTGCAAGTCTTGAGTTCCTACTGCTCCGCTTCAAAGCTTTAGATATTTTTCGTCACCGCCATAATGCTAGCATATATTTTGAAGATAGTTAAACTATTTTTATAGTAAAGGCTTTGGGATTGACGAGAACTGGAGGTTTCGAAATTCCCCTGTTAAGTTAGTTGGGTAGAATTTAGAGGCACGTTTCTGAGAAATTAGCTATAAATAAATAAACGGTCACGATTGAAATTGATGCTCACATATGGAAACAAAAATATCCATGGATATTTGTACTTACTGTCAATTTTGGGTGGTTCTGTCTCACTTATACTACGCCTTCGACATAATAAAAATTTGTGGGCCCTTATTAATGTTAAAGTACCATGTTTATTATCTTCCATATCTGCTCAAAATATTTGGCTTGCCCCTTGCACGAGACCACAACCTTAGTTCAATAAAATTAAATGTTTTTTCCTGTGGTGATTTTTCTGGCCAACATTTTATTGTACCATTATTTTGTAACTATTTAGTTTTTTCTTGTAATCATTTTGTGGTTTTTTTGGCCTTTTTTTATCATGTGTACTAGTAGAGTCAATACATTAGTGTGTTTGGTACTAAGCACTAAATATCTCTTTTTAAATTTAATTTAAATCATTAACCTTTGGAGTGGTAATAACTGAAAGTGACCTCGATTCAAATATTGACACCAAGTTAAAAGAAGGTTTGAAATATTGACTTGGGGTTTTAGGTTAGTTTCTAGCTTTGCAAGATGGGTTGTCATGTTCTCCTCCCAGATCAAATGTTTGAAATATTGGCACTAAGTGTCTTTTTAATTTAATTTTAAATTAAATCTTTGAAGTGGTAATAATTGGTAGTGACTTCGATTGAAATATTGGCACTGAGATGAAGAAGGTTTAAAATATTCATTTGGGGTCTTAGGTTAGTTTATAGCTTTATGGGATGGAGTGGCATGTTTTCCTCCTAGATCAAATGTATGAATAAAATTAAATGTTTGAAATATTGTCTCAAAGTGTTTTTTTAATTTAATTTTAAATTAAAATCTTTGAAGTGGTAATAATTGGTAGTGACATCGATTGAAATATTAGCATTGAGTTAAAGAAGGTTTGAAATACTCATTTGGGATTCTAGGTCAGTTTCTAACTTTGCAAGATGGAGTGATATGCTCCCCCCAAATCAAATATTGTTAAGTATATAAGGACTCTATCCCATGTGGAATACTTGGGGCCCATCATAGAAGTAGGAGGTGTGTGTTTGTGTAATATAAAATTATGGTTTAAGACCTAATTTAATATATTATACAATAATGGGCGGTGGCTACAAAAATGAAGAGTTAAATAAAGCACCAATCTCATGGATTGGCATGGCTTTCAATGCTAACCAAGACCCCCCCATTCAACAAAACCGAGATGGAGTTTCTCTGCTTGGTCATAAAACAGGGGTGCTCTCTCATGGGGCAAGTAAAGATGGTTATGCCAAAGAATCATCATCTCCTTTAAAACTCAACACTAGTAACTGCAGGTTGCAAGGGACTATGAGTGGTTCTAGTGATGGAGGGAGAGAAACAGGGGTCAGCCAGAACCAGGACAAACAAAACAGTGACAATAGGTCCAGATCTTATGCTTCAGCGGTCTCCAAACAGAAGGAGAATGTCAGAAATGAGCTCTTGAAACCCTCCCAGGAGGTCCCGACGCTGAAAATCAGGAGGATCTACTTCTAAAGGTTCTTAAGGAGGAGGAAAATCTCTCCCAGCTGGGTCTCATATGCAGATTCCACAAATTTTGGCCTAAGCTTTCTCATCTTCATGACTGGATAGCCCAGAGATGGAGAGAAAAAATACAAGGTAAGATTGAGCTTTATCCTTGTGCTAAAGCTTACTTCATTGCTGTCTTTGAAACCCCTGAAGATAGGGATTTAATTTTTAGCCAACATTGGGTTTGGGGGGAACACGGGCTTATGTCCAAACCTTGGTATCCGTCTTTCGACCCGTTAAAGGAGTCTTTTGATACCTACCCGATTTGGGTTCGTTTATCAGGACTCCCGTTGCAGCTTTGGAACAGATCTTGTCTCATTGCTATAGGCAATACTCTAGGCTCATGTGTGGCAGTTGATGATAAGACCTCCATTCAAACCCATACTACTTATGCTCAAATCTTGGTTGATCTCGATACCTCCAAACTCTTACCAGCAGAAATCAATCTACAGATTGGTGCCAGGCTCTGGGTGCAGAGGATAGACTATGAGAGACTTACCTTCAGATGTCAACGTTGCTTCCAAACTGGTCATGTTACAGATGATTGTGAACACTCCAAACGTAAGACCAAAAAAACCCAATGGAAGGATTCTCTACCTGAACATCTTACAATTGACTTAGATCTAGCTAAGGAATCTTGTGCCCCCATGCAAGTTAACTCACCCATCATGGTTGATTCACAGACCAATACAGAGAAGCCTCTAGACTATTCTTTACAGGTTGTTGATTCAGTGATTAAGGATATTTTGACCCCCCTTCCTAGGGGTCACATCCCCATCAAACCCACAACAGTTTTTCTTCCGACTGTAATGGATGTGGGAAATCAGGAATGGACAGTGGTGGATAGGAAAAAGAAGGGAAATGCCAAATCAAAATCCCCCACCATATCGGACAAGGTTTGATTCTTGTCGTTGTTAGTGCTATTATTGTTACATCTGGACAAATGGCCAACTGCACAGTTGCTGGACAGCTGTGTTGTTGTTAAGTTGTTTTTTAGCTGTTTTTGAAGCAGTTGTTTTGTTTTTGTTGGTTCTTGACAGTTTTCTGTTGTTGGGCTTTATGGGGTTAAATTTTGCTTTTGAGCACTATTGTAAAAGGGTATAGTCCCTTTCAAAAAACTATTTGCCAATAATTAAAAAAAAATATTATTAACTAGTAAAGAAAAAGATATATCAACAAATTATTAATTTTTTATTCAGATAAATCAGACATAATATTTTAACTTTAGAATTTATAAATAGTAAAACAATGGAAGATTTGATCGGATAAAAAAATATGATTGATATCAGATTGATTGATATAATTACACTGCGAACAAAAACTAATGTATAGTTTGATAGATGCATAGTTTGGCACCCTGCAAAGTTAGAAAGATATATTAAAAAAAGAATTATCTAGATTTTATTTTTCCATTAGCATTCCAAATCATAACTTACAATTTATTGGGGTTTGAAATAACTTTGCAATATTGTAATGAAATTATTTCAATATAAATGGAAGAAGTGTATAATTTTGGATATGTAACCAAGTCACTTTGAGGGGGAAAACTCCAAAAATTTACAATATGATCATATGTGAGAGATTTTACCATCCTTATTTATAGATATAACTAGTAAGAGTCACAACCCTTCGTCATTATTGGGTTGGCCTAAATAAATAGATAAGTAATGAATGTGAATATAAATGTTATGTAATTCATAATTTATTCTCCTCACATATCTCTATCCACGTTATAGGTTAAGGGCGTAATATGCCCCTCCTTTTTCAACCGTTGTCCTCAACATTAACCATCCCTACTTGATTTTGCATAAATGCTTCAAAGTCTTGTGGTGCATCTTCGTGCAATAGGTTTTACACTTGATAAGATATTTTTTGAGAACTTGTGTTAACAACCACTTGAAGTGAATATGGATGATATCCAACAGCTCCAAAGTGATTCTACAAGACAATACATAAACATGTAATACAAAGTGCATTATTATAGATTGAGGTGAGGTACATTGGTCGCAATATGTTCTTAGATGGCTCAAACCTTTGGATAGACATATAAGAACTTGTACTTGGTTAGCTAATAATGGTTGACATCCTGGCACTAGTTGAATTCCATGATCATGATCCCTTTGGGAAGATATTTTTTTGGTATATCTCCAAAAACAACTGAGTTCTCCTCCACATAACATGAAGACCTAATGGTGTAGACAATTTTGGTTGCTGTGCCTCTATGAAAACAATTTAGCCAAATACCATTCAATTTATTTTTGTAGAATCTTCTACATATGATGAGAACTCTCCGATTGTAGGGATGTTCCATGTAACCCACACAACTCAAATTTTCTACCCTCTTAAAGGAAACACATGAAAAGATCTTTGAAATTCATCTCAATCATTCGCAAGGTAGTTATTCATTAGACTCCCAAAAAAATGTTAAATCCACCCATAGAAATGGAAAATAAAGGACTATTGAGTCGATATTCTCCCATGGAGAGTTTAATAATGTGGCATTTCATAGAACAACTAATTATGCCTCTATCTGTAATTATGACTTGAAACTTTGGAGTTAGATAAACAATATAGTTTAAGAATAGATATAATTCATTGTTGATGAAGTTTTGAGTATTTCCTGAGTCAATCACTACTATTACCTTTTATTTTAAAGAAAATTCAATACCTTAAGGGTCCATGGAGCATTAATTCATAAGAATGCACTGCAAGAAATAGTTGGTTAGGGATCTTTAGAATCTAGTTCATCAACAACCTCTATTATGTTTTATTCATCCTCTTATTTTTTGGTGATGCCCTCAATCTAGGAAAACTTATTTTATATGTACATTTATGGTGAATTTCTAGCAACACTCTTCACATGTCTCTGATCCTTTCTTCTGGATGATGATGCTACTTGGTTGACCAAGCTACACACATTCTATTTGACTAGACACATACTTATACATAAAGCTTATACATCATGTGCATATGCTTGAAAGGACAAAATACACCTATACATAATGTTCACACCTAGCACACTTATTTCATACTACAACCACCTACTCTAATGTTTATCTAGGATAAAAATAGCAGAACTTGACCATTAGGCCTATAATCACACCTAGGCAAGGCTAGAGGCTTGTAGCTCTACTTGACTCCCGTTCTTGAGACAACTTCTACATACCTCCAAATAGGAAAAACCCAAGAACACATCCAGACCCCCATTATGGATTTACAAAACATATGTGGAATGCAGGTGGGGTTGTTTTGTATGGAATACCACTTTTAGGATTGTTATAGACCTAATTAGGCCACCTAGAAGGCTACAAATGGGGTGCAGAGGTTTATGAGGGGAATTCAGAATTATGATTCATATAAGGAGTGTAATGGAACATTTCTCAACTACCACAAACATGCTTGGCCCTTTACCCATTCTAAAACATCATGAATCTACTACTGTAACAGTAAAACTGAGAATTGCATGCCTAAAATGCAAGGGTCTCATGAATAACACCCTTATTAGTGGAATTTGGCTCTGCACTCTTAGACAATGTTAGATGACATCGAGATCATGAAGAATCCAAATTTTAAGAATTTTTTCACCGTATGGGTTGTTAGATCAAGGAATCCCTAGTTTGAGGGAAGTGAGTGCAAATCTGAGTCCACAGAGCTTCTCCCAGCGAGTCAAGACCTTAAATAAACTGTGTTGGTATTGGAATGATGCCCTCTAGGTGTTCCATAGGTCACATTTGTGGTATGAAGCTCGTGGATGTGACTGTAACTTCCTACCTCCATGCCTGTACATTTTTCATGCTAAAATGCATGGGAAATAATGAACAAAACAATAGTAACATGCATAAACTTCCTTCAAACCTTCAAAGTCCTTTTATTCACATTTATTCACACCTGATACAACCATTCTTCTCAGGAATTTACATACCTAAGGCCAAAATCCAAATTTGGCATATCAAAACAAGCTATTCCTAACTTCACTCAACCACTCCTCAAGATAGCTAAATAACTCTTGACTTAGACAATAATTCTAACTCCGTACTATCGTTGATATTACTTTGAGATATTTTTTAAGGAAAATATCTTCAAGTCTCACACTCATATTCCCATTTGGCCTTCTTCATACGCATAGGCCTTATTTAGAAGCTACACAATTTTTTTACCATATTTTAATATTTGAACTATAACATTTGGAGAGAAATGACACAACCACTCCTAATATAACCTACATTTAACTCAAAACATGAAAAATTCTCAAGACAACTACTTGATGCTCCTGCATCATTCTACCCATGAGAAAAAGAAGCTTTCTTCATGGATTGTTGTTCTTTATCAAATCTTCTACACTTGTGCCTAATTTGAGGAGGTCATTTACAGTCATCCATGTTGCATCTTTAGTTGGTAAGTTCCTCCATTTGATCAGGTACTGGTAGTATTCTTTGTATCTTGTTTTCATTCTTTGTATTTTGTTTTCTTGATCACCTTCTTGTCTAGGATTGCTTCAACTTCCTTTAGTGTCTCTTTAGGCATTTTTTGCTTCCATTTAACAACTTCTTCACTCTTTGTTTCAGGTTCATCTGTTGTTTGTTCCTCGGCTTTATATGCATACAGGTCTACAACATTAAAGATTAGAGATATTCCAATCCCTTGAGGTAATTCTATCTCATTTGCATTATTGGAAAACTTTCTTAGCAACTTACATGGACCAATTGTATTTAATTTGAACTTGTTGTACTCTTTCTTAGGGAATCTTTCCTTTCTAAGATGGGAAAGTACAAGGTCTCCAACACCTAAACTCATCTCCTTTCTTTTCGTATCTGCTCTCTGTTTGTATTTGATGGTATTCTCCTCAAACTTGTTCTTCACTTGTTCATGTAAACTTTTCATTGCTTTAGCAAACTCCTCTGCATCTGTACTTCTTGCATCCATCTTCCTAAGTCTCTCATCTCATATACACCCCTTAGGATGTATTACATACAAGATTTGGAAAGGAATCATCCCTGTACTTCTATTAGAAGAGTCATTGTATGCAAATTTTACTTCTGCAAGTGTAAGATTCCATTGTTTTGGGTGCATGCTCATTAGACTTCTTAGAATGTTTCCAAGGCTTATGTTTACAACTTCATTATAACCATCACTTTGAGGAAGGTATGCTGAGATGAAGCTCAAATGTGCTCCTAACTTCTTCCAGATGGTTCTCTAAAAATTTCCAAAAAAAATTGTATCCCTGTCTGAAACTATGCTTTTAGGCAATCCATGCAATCTTACAATTTCTTGAAAGAACAAGTTGGCTATGTGAGTTGCATCACTTGTCTTTGTGCATGGGATAAAGTGATCCATTTTTGTGAACCTATATACTACCACAAATATAGAATCATGACCTTTTTGTGTCCTAGGTAGACCAAGTACCAAATCCATGCTTATGGAATCCCAGGGCCTATTGGGAATTGGTAGTGGTTGGTACAGTCCTACATTCTGACTTCTTCCCTTTCTATACTGACATACTTTGCATTTTCCCACAAACCTCTTGACATCATTGCTCATCCCTGGCCAATAATAATGAGTGCTTGGTTGTGTTCATTTCTTATTCTGGCCGAAATGTCTTGCCATGTTGCCATTGTGTTTCTCCATCAACAAGTTCTCCCTCATGGAGCTATTTGGAACACAAAGCTGACTGCCCTTGAATATCAAACCTTCTTGAAGTATGTAGTCCAACCAGGGACTCTTGTCTCACATGACTGGGTTCTTACAAGCAGTGTATACTTCTTTGAATTCTGCATCATCATACATCTCTTTCAAGTCTTCAAAACCTATGATGTTTACTTGGGATTCCTGCAAAACCAAAACTCTCATGCTCAAAGCATCTTCAATCTTGTTAGTTTGACCTTTCTTATGTTTTATGGTGAATGCAAAACTCCGCAAAAATTAAATCCACTTTGCATTTTTCTTATTTTTCTTGTTATGATTACTAATGAATTACAATGTATAGTTGTTAGTGAATAAGACAAATTCCTTATGCATAAGGTAATGTCTCCACATTTTCAAAGCTTGTAAAGTGCATAAAATTCCTGATCATATATTGAATACTTTATTTTAGCATCACTTAGTTTCTCACTAAAGTATGCCACTGGTTTTCCTTTTTGGATCAAAACAACTCCTATTGCTAACCTAATAGCATCACATTCTAATTGAAAACATTTAATGAAATATAGTAGGGTTAGGATAGGTTCTTCAGTTACCTTCTTCTTTAGCAAATTAAAGCTCTCATCAGTAGCCTCAGTCCAACCAAAAAATTTTCTTATCACCTATTGTATCTATCATGTAATGCCTTGATTTTTGTAAGTTATCATGGTAATTACCTTTCATGATGTTGTAACTACAAAAATGAAGATAAATATGTTAAGACACATCTTTTGATCTTAGAGGAATGTGTTGCTGATCTGGACCCTTGTTTACTGTAACTTGATACTTGGGACAGAAGTTATTATTGCTTGTGTGATTGCTAATGAGGCAACAGACTTGTCGTATGCTTGAAGAACTCTATTTGCTGATTAACAGCACGCCTTGAATAAATTCCATTGATGCAATGTATGCTGTGGCCTTCTTATGATCGCTTTGTCAATTTACTTTTAAACCAGACTGAAGGTTGATATAAATGTTGCAGCACCTGATTTCATGTATGAATATATGGTACGTAGATGCCAATGAAAAAGGTTAGATTCTCGAACCACACACCATTGTAACGCTAGACAGTGTAAGACGATAAGGGCCTGGATGCAAGTGGCACAGGTATGTGGAACTTAGGACGAAATGTCCTGCTTAATGTTGAATATGACTGTCAGGTGGAAAGACTTGATATGGAAACTAGTTAATTAAATATTAGGGGATTAAACCCTAACCTACCCCTAAGTTTTATCTTATACCCAAACTATTATCCTATATGGATTTTAGATTTCATAAGGGAGAAAATAGATATAAATTCCATTAACCTATGAACTAGGCGAATGACCTAGATATGGACTATTAAAATCCTAAACTAATCCTAACCTAAGGAAGGGGACGCATAGACCCATGTGGATGGAAAGGATAAGGGGGGAAGGTAGGAAACTTAATGGGACAGTAAATGAAGTCCTTACATGTACAGCGCCAAGTTTGGCAGGAACAAAGAAAAGTTGGAGGCGCCCAACTAGCTTAGAAACTAAATGGAATTTATATGCAAATTTGAAATTTGGAAACTCACCAACCCGAGTCGACAGTGGTGTGAGGAATGAGGAAAGGTAGTGCATTCAATACATTAATTATCTTGGTCTTAGCGACAAACTCACCTTGGAAAGAGGATAGAGGAAAAAGGAAAATTGTTTGTTGTTGTGTGCATTTGGATTTTAGTTGCTCTGCAATTTGTTTCTCCATGGTTCTGTCAAACCAGCTGTGTTTTGATTATTATCTTTGTTCTTTGGAAAAACAAAGGCTATTCTTGAGCCTGTGGAAGTTAGTGACTGGTTGGAAAGCCTGGCAGAGGATGTCATGGAGAGAAACAACTCCAGTGGGCGTGGTTTTCTTCAAGCCACAAGAAAAATTAACAGGCATGTTAAGCCCTTCTCCTTAAACTGCTTGCTTTTGCTTAATAGTCTCATTAAAACAACCCTGCTCTTATGATGGGGGTTTTGGTTATTTGATTTGGCTGTTACGTTGAGATGATTTCGAGTTGAGTCGTTTTCTTTTGCTGTACGCGGCTTGAGCATTCTTTGCATAATGATTAAGTGGAATACACTGTCCTTGCTGTGTGGTTCGTTTCAGAAGTGTTCGGTATTCACTTAATTACCATTTTGGGTTGTGCTAATAAATACATTAGCTAAATGAATATCACTTCTGAGTTCTGAGCATTCTTGTGAAAATGAAAAGATGAGATGATTTGTATGTCTGGTTGAACTATCCTTAAAAGAATGAACATGACTTGGGTATTCTCGGGTGTTTGAAGAAAATGATTGTTCTTCTTATTGAAATCATTAATGAATTATGTTTTCTCTTTGCTGCTTCGAAATATGAAGGTAATGGGAAAGATGATTTTAATGTGCATTTTGGATGCGGTTTGATCTTCTAGTCTGAACTGTCATCATGAAAACAAACAAGGCTTAGTGTTTCTGTGTAAATGAATGAAACAAATGAGATTTGGCTTGCTGTTGAGATTTTTTTGACTGTACCTTGCTTGCACATCTATTACCCTATGTGGGTTTGCTTTGATAAAGGCATTGTTATACGAATATTGTATTTCTGAGTTCAATGTGGTGAAACGTTTGGGAAAAACAAAGTTGTGGTGATATGATCTTGCTCCCTTATATTCGATTATTGATTTTCGTTTATTTCTCTTTGGACTGTTATCATTGATTGATATCACGTTTGGATTAAAACTTCTAGTACAACGATGAGGAAAATAAAGAGAGTGTGAATGGATAATTTGAATTAATGATCATTTTTCTCTCATACAGTTGGAAATATATAATTTTTATGGAACGAATTTCGTACTGCTTGGGTTAAGCATTTGTATTTAATTGTTGTTTGCTTGTTCTCTTCAGCGTTTGATTGCTTGAAATCAGATGAGTTGTATGAAAGAAGGGACAATAATTCGGTTTAGATTTTAGTTAAGATCTATCTTTTGAATTCAAAACTATTGTAAGAGAATGGAATTGATAGCATTTATGTTAGAACAACAGTTGCATAATTGTGTTTTTAGTTCTTACAGATGTTTGTAATCTGGAACTGTTGAAGGAAATTACTTCTTGTAATAATTATTTGGGAAAGAGGGCAGTAATCCTTCGTCTGATTGGGAGGGTTATTGGATGATTGAGTTGATATGTTGTTCATCCTTTTTGGTATTTAATTCTTGAATGATGTTCATATTAACGTTTCATAAAAGCAGGGTTCTTTTATTGAGACAGTTAATTAAAAGCACCTCATTTTAATGTCAAGTGCTTAATATGCTCAGTTCAATGAACTGACCCGTGCAAGTAATTTTGCAGATGAAACTTGAGTATAAATGAAGACATGGTTGTTTTCCGATACTTCTTTGATTAACTGAAGATGGATTGTATTGATAGCTATTACTCCTCCATGAGGAAATGAGAAAGGAAGAAGTTACATTCTTCTATCTTTATGAGTTGTAATGTTGTTTGATATAAACAAAGTCCAGTTATTTGGACTGGCAAATGTATAGATTGTAAATCTGATGGATGAATACAAGTAAAAGTGTGATATTTTCAATAACTGTATCAGTTTGATATTGTTGAATAAGTTTGAGAATATAACATTATTCCTTGACTTGGAATTATTCAAATGTTAATGGATGAATTTAAAAGGAAATAACATCTATTCTTTACCTGAATGCAACTTTTACGTTGAAATGTCCAATTAGTTCATACTTGGGTTAAGATGAATTTTTAATTGACATTAAAAAGATTTAGATAAACACGAAATCCTAATTGGAAGGTATTCGGGATTAGCTTGAAAGCTAAGGGATATCAAATAACTTAGGGGCAGCTGAACCTTGTATTCGGACTCCATTAATAGCCTCGAATGTTTAAATTCAGAAAATAAATATATGGGAAATCATATCTATTGTTAACAGACCTTAACTAAGTAAGGTTAAGGAGGATAAATGAATAAATTCATTTAGAATTAGACCTCGTTTAAATGACGTCTAATAAGATGGAATTCTTAATTTGTCTACAGTTGTGGAAAACTTGCTTAAGTTTAATAGGTTAAACTTATTAAGTTTATTGATAATGGATTGATTAGTCCAAAGATTAAGAAAGGAACCAAGAAGTGAATATGCAACCCTTCGGTATGAAGGAGGAGATGCGTATTAAGCTAGAAGATGGATTAATTCTCTCTTAGCTACATACAACTATAACAAGAACAAGGATAAAGGATCAACATAGCTACTGAAAGTTGATCTTAAATACTAAGATTATAACCAAATCACAATTGAGATGGATGTGTACCCTCGATGAGAGGATTCCATAGGACATTGACATACGCCAGCTACAATATGGTGTCTTCATGAAGGCAGTGCCTTCATGATGACACAATGTTATAGCTGACATATTACAATGCCCTCCTGAATTAAATCATCAAGTTTACATAAGCTGGATACTAAGTTCTTGGCTGGGGATAGGAATGTGATCACGTATACGGAGTGACTCCGGAGGACTAAAGATAACTAGACACACGGAGTCGTCTAGGAACGACACCGTATGTCTGCGTATCTTTAGTCACCATGAGTAACTTCCTATACTTGTTCATATTGCTAGTTGGGGTTAGAGTTTGACCTTAAATGGAAGGACTGGTAGAGACCAGGAAAGATCATTCTAGATAACAGATGAAGTGAGGTGAAGGACGTATTCCATTGGTGTGTATCACATCTAGGAATATGATCATGCAAAGCATGTGAAAATATTTGGCCAAAGTATCGCAAGTGCTGGTTGTGTTGCCCTAATCACCTTGTTTAAGATGCAGGATGTCAGATGAATATCAGTAACAGAGATTCAGATAGGCTTCTTAAATGGATCACTTCGATAACCAGAAACGATAAAAGAACCCTGTATATTCATTATACTATGCATGAATTAACATGAAGGATCGGTAAGTCACCGAGTTAGGAAATGAGAGATCGCTGAAACTCTGAGCCACAAAGTGGGAGGTCGGTAGTTCTTCGAGTCATTTACAGTAGCATATGGTATCTGTTATATGATTGAATGGCACTGAATGTGTGTTCCATATTACAAATATCTGAACAGAGAACATTAGTTTTAAAAGGAAATTGTGTGATCCAAACTACATTAATTGGACAGAGAACAATTATTAAAACTTGAACATGTGTTTGAATTATATAATTCATAACAGGGAACGTTGTATAATTTTTTTTTCCCTTGTTCTAGTATCTTAAAATAGGGATGTTCCATCTTGGTATCAGAGCTGAAGGTTGCAGTTCTTGGACCCAATGAGTCTACAATTTAATAAGGTTTACATTTTCTTATTGAACAGAAAATGGTCAAAACAAGAAGAAATGCTGCGAACAACCCGTTACCGGGTGGAGAAGCAGCTATTGCTCAAAAGCTGGATGAAATCCTTACTGCCCTATTAGACATGAGAGATCATTTGACTGTTTTGGAACAACAGTCAATGGGAAATGAAGAGGAGGAAGAATAAGCTGATATAAATGATCAGCCACCTCCTGTGGACAACACCAATGGAGGGAATCTGGGTGTTGATAATAGTAATGTGAATGCTCCTAATCATCCTAAAAATAAAAGGGCAAGATTAGTAGCTAAACTTACAAATGACATAAAGAGAATAAGTCCTCCAAAGTTTGATGGAACAACCCTTAGGGACAGAGATGAGAATTGGCTCAGTGAAATGGAGAAGTACTTCGCAATAAGAAACTTCTCCGACGAGACCAAAGCGATATGGGGAGCATATCAGCTTTCTCATGAAGCATCATCATGGTGGGACAACCGTAAGGTTGATTTGAATATTTTCGAATCAGACATAACTTGGGATCAATTTAAGGGTTACTTTAGGCAACGGTGGCTGCATCAACTCTATTTTGATAGGAAAATGATTGAATTTTAGAACTGGTCGCAAGGAAGGCTGATGGTGACAGAATACTGGGAAGGGTTTACTAAACTCCTTAAGTATGTGCCGCAGTACCAAGCTGACGAGAAGTTCAGAATATGAAAGTTCATAATGGGACTAAATCCCATCATTGGTGGTGAAGTGGATGTCCACGTTCCAACCACCATGGAAGGAGTTGTTGAAAAGGCAATAAGATAGGAACATAAATTGAGAGCAATTTCTGCTCATAGGGAAGAGATAAAGAAGAAGATTCCCAATTCTTCTTCATCTCTCACACCCAAAAGGAGGCCTTGGAAAAGGTTTGGTGTGAAAAACAAAATTGTTGTAGATAACAATAAGAAATCTGTAATGAACAAACCTATAAATAGTGTGCGGAGCAGCTTCGTAAAAGTTAGTAGCAATGGAAAAAAGTCCTATGGGAGCCAGAATGATAACTTCAAAGTTGGTAACAAATTTGAGCCTAGGAAAGGGCCAATTGGAGGATGCTTCAACTGTGGAAAGGACCATTACATGAGTCATTATCCTATGAAAAAGGATGATCGCGATCAGCAACATAGGATACACGTTGCGGTGGCTAACAGACAAGCTCAAAAGCAAGTTACGCCTATAGAAGTTCTAGGTAAGTTATTCGGTACACTTGTAGTCATAATTTTTGATACTGGAGCCACTGAATGCTTTATTTCTACTAAACTTGCAATGAAATTAAAAAGAAAGGCTAAACAAATGGATAAGACATGGACAGTACATTATGGGAATAATGTTGTCCATACAGTTGAAATGTACCTTTTTGGGGCAATTCTTGACTTGCCTAGTTTCTCCACTAAAGTTGACCTATATGTCACTCCTTTTGGATCATATGATATCATTATTGGAGTTAACTGGTTGGCAGAACATAAGGCAAAGGTCGACTGTAATGAAAAACAAATTTATTGTTTTGACGACCTGCAGAAAGCAACACTCATTCAAGGTGTAAAGCGTGAAGTTGCAGTTAGAAAACTAACAACTATGCAACTAAAAAGGGCTAAAAATAGAGGCTACACCTTATATGCAGTAAAAATGAAAGAAAATGCTGAGGCGGATAATGATTTCATGGAAAGATATCCATTATTAAGGGATTTCAGTGATGTATTTCCAGAGGAATTACCAGGTCTTCCACCCAAACGAGAGTTTGACTTTGCAATAGAAATCAAGCCAGGAATTTAACCCATATCTAAGGCACCTTATAGAATGACCACCCTCGAGTTGGTAGAGTTAAAGGCTCAATTACAGGAACTTTTGACTAAGGGGATGATAAGAGCAAGCGTCTCACCATGGGGAGCACCGGTAATTTTTGTAAAGAAAAAGGATGGCACATTGAGACTGTGCATTGATTATAGAATGTTGAACAAGGAAACTATTAAGAATAGATACACACTTCCTAAGATTGATGATCTGTTCGACCAAATGCGTGGAGCATCATTCTATTCAAAAATAGATCTTCGATCTGGGTATCATCAACTGAGAATAAAGGAAGAAGATGTTCATAACACAACTTTTAGAACAAGGTACGGGCATTATGAATTCACGGTGTTACCTTTTGGGTTGACAAATGCACCTGCCGCCTTCATGAATCTGATGAAAAATATCTTTCAAGAATACCTAGACAAGTTTGTGCTTGTATCCTTAGACAACATTCTTATATACTCTAAAAATGTCGAAGAGCACTAAGAACATTTAAGGGTAGTGCTGAAAGTTTTAAGAAAGAGGAAGTTGTATGGTAAACTGTCTAAATGTTCCTTTTATGATGCAGAGGTGCATTATTTGGGACAGGTTATAAGCAAGAATGGAATAGCTGTAGACCTTTCAAAGATCACAACTATAACCGAGTGGCCTACACCTAAGAACGTGCATGAAGTAAGAAGCTTCATGGACTGGGCAGGATATTATAGAAAGTTCGTTAAGGATTTTTCAAAAATTGCTGCCCCAATCACTTCACTGCAAAAGAAGGATAAGAAATTTGTCTAGACTGACAAATGTGAATCTGCCTTTAAAAATTTAAAGGAATAGTTAACTACAACACCTATTTTAACTGTACCAGATCCAAATGGAAATTTTATGGTTGTATTGGATGCATCGGGAGAAGGCCTTGGAGGTATTCTGTTACAGAATGACCATGTTATAGCTTATGAAAGTAGAAAGCTTAAGTTACATGAACAGAATTATGCTCTACATGACCTAGAGCTCGCTGCCATTGTACATGCACTTCAAATGTGGAGGCATTACCTTTTAGGTAAACCTTTTGAGTTAAAAACTGACCATCTGGGGTTGAAGTATATTTTTACTCAGCCAAATTTGAATGCAAGACAGCAAAGATGGTTAGAATTTCTGTCTCAGTATGATTTTGATATAAGCTACATCAAAGGCAAGGAAAATAGAGTGGCAGATGCTCTGAGTCGAAGGAAGCACATCTCTGCTCTTATAATGTTAAGAACTCAGTTTAAGGATGAGGTGAAAGATGCCTTGGAATCAAATCCTTATTTCCAGCAAGTTAAAACAACACTTGCTACAGATCCAAAGGATGTAAAGTATACAGGATTTCACTTTGATAGCGAAGGAATTCTGAGATTTGAAAACATGGTCTATATACCCTTGGAAAATGATTTAAGAAGGAAATTGTTAACTGAATTTCATAATTTACCTTTTTCTGGACACCCTGACATTACGAAAATGCTTGCTGATCATAAGAAGCAATACTTCTAAAAGGGAATGAAAAAGGATGTGGTGGAATTTGTAACACACTACTTGGAATGTCAACGTGTTAAGGTGGAACATATGCATCCCGCTGGATTATTGTATCCCCATAGCGTTCCACAGTACAAATGGCAAGTGATAACGATGGATTTCATTCAAGGATTTCCTATGTCAAGGAACAAACATGATATCATCCTGGTTGTCATCGACAAATTAACCAAAGTGGCACACTTCATTGCTGGTAATTTGAAAGATGATGCACCAATGTTAGCAAGAAGATTTGTACATGAAATTTTTAGATTGCATGGAATACCCAAATTGATCATATCAGACAGAGATCCAAGGATGACATCAAGGTTTTGGCAAACGCTTAATGCGGCCTTGGGAACTAAATTAAACTTCAGCTCTGCATATCATCCGGAAATGGATGGACAGACCGAGAGAGTAAATCAAGTTTTAGAGGACATGTTAAGAATGTATTGCATGGACCAGCAATATAAATAGGAGGAATACCTTCCGCTGGTTGAATTTGCCTACAATAATACATATCACACCTCTTTAAAAATGGCACCCTTTGAAGCATTGTATGGAAGAAAATGCAGAACCCCTGTTAGCTGGGACAGCGTAGAGGATAGAGAGGTAATTGGGCCAGAAATCCTCAAGGAAATGGAACAACAAATCAAAATGATTCAGGAACATCTAAAGGAGGCTGCCAATAGGCAAAAGAGTTATGCAGACTTAAAGTGGGTTGATAGGAATTATAAACTTGGTGAGAAGGTCTTTCTTCGGGTTAAGCCGAAAAAGAGCTCAATAACTTTTGGCAAGGCTACCAAGTTTTCACCACGTTATGTGGGACCTTTTAAAATTGTTGAAATAATCAACCCTATAGCTTATCATCTAGCATTACCTCCTGCTTTATCACAAATTCATGATGTTTTTCATATTTCTTTGCTTAAGAAATACGTACCAGATTTATCACATGTGCTGAATTGGAATTCCTTGTAGGTCTAAGACCCAGGAATAATCATGATTAAGCCCATTCGAGTGCTGGGAACTCACCAGTTGTGCTTAAGAAATCACGAAGTGAATCAATGTAAGGTCCAGTGGGACCAGTTTAGCGAAGAAAGTGTAACTTGGGAAAATCTCGAAGAAATGAGATCTGGTTTTCCATACTTGTTTGATCGAAATTGAAATTCGAAAAAAAAAAAAACTGATAATTCTACCAAATTTAGACAATTATTGGTCTATTTTATAGTTATCTTAAAACATATTTTTAAAGAGTGAATCTATTTTGGGTATGAACTTATGAATGGAAGGACAATAATTGAATTTTGTCCTAGAAACTCCTTGAATTGGTTAATTTGATCATTGGGATGATGATTCTTTAAGAAGGGAGGAATGTAACGCCATGATTTTTGTAAGTTATCATGGTAATTACCTTTCATGATGTTGTAACTACAGAAATGAAGATAAATATGTTAAGAAACATCTTTTGATCTTAGAGGAATGTGTTGCTGATCTGGACCCTTGCTTGCTGTAACTTGATACTTGGGACAGAAGTTATTATTGCTTGTGTGATTGCTAATGAGACAACAAACTTGTCGTATGCTTGATGAACTCTATTCATTGATTGACAACACACCTTGAATCAATTCCATTGATCCAAGGTATGTTGTGGCCTTCTTATGATCGCTTTGTCAATTTAATTTTAAACCAGACTGAAGGTTGGTATAAAGGTTGCAGCACCTGATTTCAGGTATGAATATCTGGTACGTAGATGCCAATGAAAAAGGTTCGATTCTTAAACCACACACCGTTGTAATGCTAGACAGTGTAAGATGATAAGGGCCTGGATGTAAGTGGCACATGTATGTGGAACTTAGGACGAAATGTCCTGCTTAATGTTGAATATGACTGTCAGGTGAAAAGACTTGATATGGAAACTAGTTAATTAAATATTAGGGGATTAAACCCTAACCTACCCCTAAGTTTTGTCTTATACCCTAACTACTACCCTATATGGATTTTAGATTTCATAAGGGAGAAAATAGATATAAATTCCATTAACCTATGAACTAGGTGAATGACCTAGATATGGACTATTAAAATACTAGACTAATCCTAACCTAAGGAAGGGGACGCATAAACCCATGTGGATGGAAAGGATAAGGGGGGCGAGGTAAGAAATTTAATGGGACAGTAAATGAAGCCCTTACATGTACAACACCAAGTTTGGCGGGAACAAAGAAAAGTTGGAGGCGTCCAACTAGCTTAGAAACTAAATGGAATTTATATGCAAATTTGAAATTTGGAAACTCACCAACCCGAGTCGGCGGTGGCGTGAGGAATGAGGAAAGGCAGTGCATTAAATGCATTAATTATCTTGGTCTTAGCGACCATCTCACCTTGGAAAGAGGATAGAGGAAAAAGGAAAATTGTTGTTGTTGTGTGCATTTAGATTTTAGTTACTCTGCATTTTGTTTCTCCATGGTTCTGTCGAACCAGCTATGTTTTGATTATTGTCTCTGTTCATTGGAAAAACAAAGGCTATTCTTGAGCCTGTGGAAGTTAGTGACTGGTTGGAAAGCCTGGCTGAGGACATCGTGGAGAGAAACAACTCATGTGGGCGCAGTTTTCTTCGAGCCACAAGAAAAATTAACAAGCATGTTAAGCCCTTCTCCTTAAACCGCTTGCTTTTGCTTAATAGTCTCATTAAAACAACCCTGCTCTTATGATGGGGGTTTTGGTTATTTGATTTGGCTGTTATGTTGAGATGATTTCGAGTTGAGTCATTTTCTTTTGCTGTACATGACTTGAGCATTCTTTGCATAATGATTAGTTGAATACATTGTCCTTGCTGTGTGGTTCGTTTTGGCAGTGTTGGGTATTTGCTTTATTACCATTTTGGGTTGTGCTAATAATTACATTAGCTAAATGAATATTACTTTTGAGTTTTGAGCATTCTTGTGAAAATGAGACAGAGAGAGAGAGAAAAGGGAAAAATACAGCCTACACTAAAACGGTGATACACCAGAGAAGGAAAATGTTGAACATCTATCAAAACTGTTTTCTCATGGAACAAGGAGAGGTGAGCAATGGGAAGGATGGACGGATGCATCATAGGCCCAAGGATAGATTTCACACAGAAAATTTCCCAAAACTCCATGAACATAGCTCTAAACCTGTAATGAGTATTAAAACATGCACAAATACTTTCAATGAAGAGAGGCAAGAAGAAAGACAGGCAAAGAATGAGCAAGGATGGACAGATGCATCACGAAACACATTTTTTGTTGCTTCAGAAGTTTGCACAGAACATCATTTTAATGGTGAAAGGAAAAAACACCATTACAGAGCAGGGGAGGAGTTTTGAAATCCATTTTCAACCCTAGAGAAGAAAATAAGGGAGGGCAGAGCTGAAAAGATGAACAACCCTTTGAAAAATGAGCCAAATCTGGCTTTATACAATGCATGGGCCGAGCCTAGGAGAGAGAAAATGTGAAAAAACATGGGAGCCATTCCTCGTTGAATGCAGATGCATTAAAATAGCATGGGCATCCTTACATACCCATGCCCTGACATTTTTGGCCGTGTTGGAGAAGAATGCGACCCATTTCGCATTAAAACTGGTTGTTGAAACATCAGTTCTGGCCATTACCACGTGCCAGAGATGTTTCTTGATTTTATCTCTCCATACTAAACCAAAATTTAATATTGAATGTGGAATCATGTAGATAATTTTACCAGCTTTCCATTGATATAAAGAACGTGAAAATTTGAGCTCTGGATCGAAAGTTATGGCGATTTGAAGATTTAGGGCAAAAACAGGCCAAAACAGATCGGGGGGAAATATTTGAAATTTTTTTTTTTGCGCTCTACCACTTAGATGACACGTGTCAGGCTCTGATTCTTCTATGGGTTCATCCTCTAAAAATTCCTTTCGAGCCCTTAAACTTGGACACGTGGCACTATTTTATTGGTTCGGGCCTGAGGGGTGCATTTTTACCTTGCGCCAAACACTTAGCAACTTTTCAACCTTCCTTCTTCTGACATGTGGCACACTCTGATTCATCTACAGGCATCCTTGTCTCTGTTTATGGCCCTCTCACCTTTTCACGTCCCACGCGTCCCTCATGTACCTTTGTCCTAGATGTTCCAAATGAAAATATTCTACTTCGGCCGATTCGGGCTTCCTTGTTCCTGTTTGAGGTGAAGACACATGGCAAGATTCCATTTGTTCTTGGCTCTTTCAGCTCTTAGTGTCCCACGTGTACTTTTGGCCCAGATGTCCCAAACTATCTCGGATGAAAGTCTCCTGTTTTGGCTGAATCGGCTGGTTCGCGTCCTCCATGTACTTTTGGCCCGGATGTCCCAGACCGTCTCAGACAAAAGTCTCCTGTTTTAGCCGAATCGGCTGGTTCACGTCCTCCGCATACTTTTGGCCCAGTGTCCCAGACCATCTAGGACAAATATCTCTGAACCGCCCGAAATGGACCAACTTGTGCCAAATCGGCCGATCTGCGTCCCGCACGTACCTTTGTTCCAATTGTCCAAAACCGATTGAAACAAAAGACTTAGGCAATTTTTTCCTCCTTCGGCTGATTCGGGCTTCCGCGTTGCACGTGTCCCAATGTCCCAACTATCCCGCAGACCGCCTGGGCTAGGACTTAGCTAATTTTCTTATTTTTTCGGCTTGGATTTTGTAATTTTTACAAGCTTGGATTTTGTAATTTTTTCACATTTTTAAAACTTGCTAGGTTTTCTTCTTGGACAGAAAGTTAGAAAGAAGCCGAGGGGACCCCGAAAAACATGATTTCAGGCTTTAACCAATCTATTTACCTGGGATTGAATATTCTGATGCATGTCATCAAAATTACCTTGAGGGTGAATTTTGGATAATAGTTACCATGAGTAACTTCCTATACTCGTTCATATTGCTAGTTGAGGTTAGAGTTTGACCTTAAATGGAAGGACTGGTAGAGACCAGGAAAGACCATTCTAGATAACAGATGAAGTGAGGTGAAGGACATATTCCATTGGTGTGTATCACATCTAGGAATATGATCATGTAAAGCATGTGAAAATATTTTTCTAAAGTATCGCAAGTGCTGGTTGCGTTGTCCTAATCACCTAGTTTAAGATGCAGGATGTCAGATGAATATCAGTAACAGATATTTAGATAGGATTCTTAAATGGATCACTTCGATAACTGGAAACGATAAAAAACCCTGTATACTCATTATGCTATGCATGAATTAACATGAAGGATCGGTAAGTCACCGAGTCATGAAATGAGAGATCGTTGAAACTCCGAGCCATAATGTGGGAGGTCAGTAGTTCTTCGAGTCATTTACAGCAGCATATGGTATCTGTTATATGATTGAATGGCACTGAATGTGTGTTCCATATTGCAAATATGTGAACAGAGAACATTAGTTTTTAAAAGGAAATTGTGTGATCCAAACTGCATTAATTGGACAGAGAACAATTATTAAAACTTGAACATGTGTTTGAATTATATAATTCATAACAGGGAACGTTGTATAATTTTTTTTTCCCCTTGTTCTAGTATCTTAAAATAGGGATGTTCCATATCATGGGTACAACAATTCCACTGAAGTTTCTTATAAATTTTCTATAGAAACTAGCCAAAACATGGAATATTCTTACCTCATATGCACTCCTAGGTGTAGGCCAATAAAGTATGGCTTTGATTTTCTCCTTTTCCATCTTCAAACCTTCCTTTGAAATGACAAAACCCAAGTATATCAACTCTTTTTTTAGAAAGCTGCACTTTTTCACATTGATTAGCAATTTCTCTTCATGCAACTTAGCTAGTACCATTCTCAAGTATTTTATATGATCCTCCTTTGTTTGACTAAACACCAAAATGTCATCTAAATACACTATGAAAAACTTACCTGTGAAACTTTTGAGCACTTCATTCATTAGTCTCATGAAAGTGCTAGAATCATTGGTTAATCCAAATGGCATGACTAACCATTCAAACAAACCATCATTAGTCTTGAAGGTTGTTTTCCACTCATCCCCTTCTCTAATTCTAATAAAATGGTACCCACTTTTCAAGTCTATTTTAGAGAAATATGCAGCCCCACTCAAACAATCAAGTAAATCATCCATTTTAGGTAATGGGAACCTATACCTGATATTTATCTTGTTGATAACTCTAGTGTCTATACATATCCTCCAAGTTCCTTAATTTTTGGGACTTATCTTAGTAGGAACAACACATGGGATTAAACTTTCTCTTATGAGCCCTTTGTCCAACAATTCTTGCACATGTTTTTTTATTTCTTCATTCTATCTTGGAGTCATTCTATAAGCAACTGTTTTTGGTAAATTTGCTCCTGGAATCAAATAATTGTGATGGTTGATGCTCCTCAATGGTGGTAGATCATTAGGAAATAATCTAAAATAATGTCAATATATTCATTCAATATGTCTTGTATCACTAAATAAAAATTGGTCAACTTGGTGTTGGTGATTACACTTTTAGGCTTACCAATCACAAAAAAGTTTACCTCTTGTTTCTTCATTTTATGCAAGAACTCGTTACCTCACATCAGCATCACTTTAGAACTTTTTCTAGCTTCTTCATGATCATCCTTCAATGGTGTAAGGGTATGCTCATCCCCATCCTTCATGAATGTGTATGTATTCTTTCTTCCATCATGTATAGCCTTGTTATAAAATTGTGAAGGTCGTCCAAGCAAGATGTGTCATACATCCATTGGCATAACATCACAAACAACCTGGTCTTTTTATGAACCAATCTAAAACTCCACCTTACATTTCTCATTCACCAATAATTAATGCCCCCTTTACAAGCAAGAAACCTTACAGGGTGTTAGATGTGTTTCTTTCTTCAAGCCTAGCTTCTCCACCATCTCAGTTGACACAAGATTGTTAGTAATTTCACTATCTATTACAACCTTACAACATTTTCCCTTACTCTTGCATCTAGTTCTAAAGAAAGTCTTCCTTTGTGGTGGTTCTACAACTTCCTTATTAGGCTTTAGAAAAATTCTTTTCATTAAAAGTGACTCACCATCATCTAGAATTCCTACTTTCTTTACTACTGCAGGTTATTGAACTTCTTCTTCACCTTGAGATACATGTGACCCCCTCTTATGGCTGGTTGAAGGGTTCTCTAGACATTCATAAGATCTGTGGCCTGCATACTTGTTGCATTTGAAACATTTTCCCAAGAATCTGCCTCTTCCTCTTTGATAACCTTGGTATGGCGTCCTTCCTCTGAATGAGAAACATCCTATTGGTTAAAAATATCCTCTGATACTTTAAGAACTGTTGCCTTCTTCATGGCTGGTCTACAATTTTATTCTTCCACTTGATTGCCCAAATCTACCTCTGAATACTCTACCCCTTCCTCTTGAAAATGATCCACTCTTTCTAGAAATTATCTCCTCAGCTTTGAGTACTAGTTGATAATATTCATCAACTATTTTTGGAGATAAAATATTGATTTCATCCCAGATTGTGAATTTCAATCCATTAAGATATCTATCCACTTTCTCCAAATCATCTTCTACTTGACCTACTCTTGTGGTCAATTTATAGAATTCTTCTATATAATATTTTACATACATATATTTTTGTTTTAGGTTTTGGAGTGACCTAAACAATTTTGTCTGGTATTCTTTGGTTATAAATTTTTCCTTCAATTTTGCCACCATCCTATCCCAGTCTTTGATCTTACCCTTGTTCTTATTGATCCCTTCTTTCTACACTCCATCCCACCATAGGGAAGTTCATCAACAACGTCTATTATGTTTTCTTCATCCTCTTATTTTTTGGTGATGCCCTCAATCTAGAAAAACTTATTTTATATGTAAATTTATGGTGAATATCTAAAAACACTCTTCACACTTCTTTGATCCTTTCTTTTGGATGATGATGCTACGTGGTTGATCAAGCTACACACATTCTATTTGAATAGACACATACTTATACATAAATCTTATACATCATTTGCATATGCTTGAAATCACAAAATAGACCTATACAATATGTTCACACCTAGCACACTTATTTCATACTACACACCCCTGGTCTAATGGTTATTTAGGATCAAAATAGCAGAACTTGGCCATTAGGCCTATAATCACACCTAGGGAAGGCTAGAGGTTTGTAGCCCTACTTTTCTTCCTTTCTTGAGACAAATTCTCCATACCTCTAGATAGGAAAAATCCAAGAACATATCCTGACCCCCATTATGGAGTTACAAAACATATGTGGAATGCAGGTGGGATTGTTTTGTACAGAATGCCACTTTTAGGATTGTTATAGACCTAATTAGGCCTCCTAGAAGGCTATAAATGGGGTTCAGAGGTTTCTGAGGGGAATTTAGACATATGACTCATGCAAGGAGTGTAATTGAACATTTATCAACTATACAAAAAATTCTTGGGCCTTTACCCATTCTAAAACATCATGAAACTACTACTGTAACAGTAAAACTGCGAATTACATGCCTATAATGCATGGGTCTCATGAATAAAACCCTTACTAGTGGAATTTGGTTCTGCGCTCTTAGATAGTGTTAGATGACATCGATATTATGAATAATCCAAATTTTGAGATTTTTTTCACCGTATGTATTGCTAGATCAAGGAAGCCCTAGTTTGAGGACAGTGAGTGCAAATCTGAGTCCACAGAGCTTCTCCCAATGAGTTAAGACCTCAAATAAATTGTTTTTGTCTTGGAATGATGCCCTCTAGGTGTTCCATAGGTCACATTTGATGTATCAAGCTCGTGGATGTGACTGTAACTTCCTTCCTCCCTACATGTACAATATTCCTGCTAAAATACATGGGAAATAATGAACAAAACACGAGTAACATGTATAAACTATCTTTAAACCTTAAAAATACTTTTATTCATGTTCATTCACGCCTGATACAACCATTCTTCTCAGGAATTTACATACCTAAGGCCAAATTCTAACTTTGGCATATCAAAACAATCTAGTACTAACTTCACTCAACCACTCCTCAAGATAGCTAAACAACTCTTGACTTAGAAAACAAGTCTAACTCCCTACTCTTGTTTAGATGACTTAGAGATATTTTTTTAGGAAAAAATCTTCAAGTATCACACTCATATTCACATTTTGCCTTCTTCATACACATAGGCCTTATTTAGAGGCTACACACAATTTTTGCCATATTTGAACTACAACATTTGGAGGGAAATGACACAACCACTCCTAATACAACCTACCTTTAACTCAAAACATGAAAAATACTGAAGACAACTAATTAATGCTCCTGCATCAATTTATGTCCTTGATTATATCTTTTGTCATAGTTAAAACATAACTTGTTGTCGTATTTTCTTTAATTTATTGACACATTAAACTAGTATTATCTATAAGTGATGACAAATAGGTGTTGTTACCTATGATGTCAGTAAATTTATGTCAATTGGTGTTATCGATTGATCTTTCCTATACTCTTTGTGTGAAAACCATAGAATCCATTATAGGACTTGGAGTAAACAGGTGAACATCAAGTTGGATATGATCTTGGAGCCCACCCTAAAAAATTCATTTAGGTTATCCGACATGAAATTCCATTCACAAGGACAAGTTCTAGAATCATTGGATATAATCCTTTATAGATCATGCTTGACATAGTTTTAATAACTAGATAAAGTAATTCTTTGTCAAAATATTGTGATAGTGCAACTATAAATCATCAGTAAAAACTGACAAATTAACACAAAAACCATTTGTCTTATTTTGAGCACAAGGTCATCAATACCAAATGAATTTCTCAAGTTCTAAATATAAATATTCCATTACAACCATATGACTAGATGGGACCTAATGTACATCAGAAATCTTATCTGTTGGGTTTATCTTGGTGATTGGATCCTTCCCATAAAACTTATGAACTTCCACTCTTGACATAATGTTATGTAGCCCTAAATGGGTACCATCCAAATGCAATGATTATGTTGTATCCTAATTTTCATCAAGTTATCCAGAAGGTCTAAATTTTTTAAGTTGTGTATTAGTGAACGGCGGCTGAACTAGTATATTTAATTATAAATTCAAAAATGGATCATGTCTATGTCCGGGCTCCTCTAATTGGTGATTGATGTTGTTCATATTAGCCTATAGGTTATCCATGTTATACTGAAGTTGGATCACTTTACGATTTTTCAAATAAAACTTTGGAATATAAGATCCAATTATTCTCAATTATGACTTTGTATCCTCTTTGTTGGGAGTTTTTCAAGGAGTTTTGTAACCCTCACCTCTTTCCTTAGTGTGTGACCCTATAATACAAAGGTTTGATAGTGTAAATCTTGATTTTTATTGTTGATCAAAATTTGACTAAATTTGACCAAATTTAGGATATAAGATGACCTTGAATTCAAATATTTATGGAATATATCCCATCTGCATATACACAAGGTTTTCAAAACTATAAAGAAAGAGGAAATTTTCCTCAAAGTACAACTTGTAGAGCCATGATATGAAAAACAAAAAACTTACGATAACTTATGTAAAATGGATCAATAAACCTTGAAATTTGTATACTACCTTCCTTGAATAACTATATTTAATATTTTAGAAATTTACAAATATATTTGCAATAGTTTCCAAGAAATTCATAATTCTTCAAAATCTTCATTTTCACCACTCTTTTTCTCAAATAGAAGCTTTGAAATCACTTGTAATCTAGTTACTTCAATATGAATTGAAAAAAAGCATAATTTAAAAATCACAAAAAAAAATTTAAAATTGTTTATTTGATTATTTGTGAAAATTGTGATTTCAAATTTTAAATTTTGACTAAATTCTTGATTAAATAAATTGATCCAAAGAGGTTTATTCCACAATTACATTTTAATAACATTATGAATTATAGTTAAAATAACAAAAAATAAATATGAGAAGCCAATAATTTTACATAGATATCAGTGTTATCACCAAATCACCGCACCCCACGAATGGCCTAAGTGTGAATGGGTAACATGGGCTCACCTCTAGAGCTGTGGGACCTGCATACTTGAGGTGAAAAAGGCCGACTTCCTCTTCCTAAACTAAGCACTACACTACTTCTAATGTAAGGGAAGTAGCTAACTAGACCTATACTAACATTTCCAGGGGATTAGGGAGAGAGATTGCATGAAATAAAACCTACACTAGAAGTGGTGATGCACCAAGAAAGGGATTTCCTATACAATTTTTTGGTCTTCCAATGAAAAAGGATGAATATGGGAAGGTTGAATATGCATCACTAACCCAGTTACACATGATACTTCACTCCAAGATAAGCACAACAACTTCCAAAACCTGCAATGGACACCAAAGGTTGCACAATATACTTGCAGACATGAGAGAGGTAAAAGAGTAGCAAAAATGATGCAAGGACAAATAATTAGTCACAAAACATAGTTTTTATTACTCTAAGAACATGCACAGTGCATCATTACAACAGGAAAAGGTAGAAGTTGCCATTACAAATTTCAGAAGGAAGGCTTGAAAAACCTCTAAATTCACAACAACTTAGCTTGTGAAGAGAGGGGGAGCTTGGGAAAAATTGCCTAACTCCTTAATTTTTCATTCCCTTTTACATTTTATATCACTGCTGAGTGTGCGAGAGAAAGAAGGAGAAATCCTAAATTCTAGAAAAAATTATAGCAGAAACGGTCTCCTTGATAATTTCCCATGATGCTTTCATCACCCTTTAATTGCTCTCAAAGAAACACTCCTTTCATCATGCTTTATAACTTAAAATGTCCCATTTAGTTAAAAATAATATTTTATAAATTTTGAAGGTATCTTGATTTGTAAGAGTGAATGGCTCACCAGCCAAATCACAAAGTTGGTTGGTGAGCTCCCCATTCTTCTCTATGAGATCCTGACTTTGTGCACCCTTAGCTCTACCGGCCACCGCTTTTTCATTGAGAGATTCACTTTTTTTTGGTCGAACACCTCGAACATACTTTGACGAGTCATTCCACATTTCTACTAACAACCTCGATGTTATGTTTGTTGGCGAGTCTACATTGGTGGGTTCTTCATTTCTGACGCCCTCCATTATATGTTGGGTGGCTCCAAAAGGGGGCTCACTGAGATGGAAAACATCCCAGTGCCAATGTCAACGTCCACCGACCCTCCTTGAAATCCCCTAGGCCTCGAGCTCTTCGTAACTTGCCACATTTTCATTGAATGGTGACTTTGTTTGCGGTGAGCCCCCTGTATCATATTTGCATTTGTTAGATGCCACATCACTTCTGCTACACATTCATTCCTACTAGCTCGGAGTGGATGCACCCTGCCATTTCAAATTTTAACTCACCTAATGACACAAGGACAAATCACCAAACATCTTGGGAGTTACCTTGATACTACCCCACGTTGACTAGGTCCTTATTAGACTTTGGAGTCTGATTAACGTGCAACTCGACTCGGTGATCCAAAAATCACCCATCCCCGAACTCCAAAAATCCCTGAACCTGAAATTTGAAAACATGTTGCCAACTTCAGACATTTTCACTTCGGGGTTTCAGAATTCTTCCAACTCAGCGACACCCAAAACTTCCAAAGAAATATCCCCAAAAGTTCAAACTAGAGCTTCTTCTGAAAATCCAACCTCAAAGACTACCACTTCCTTGCATCAATCTCTGCAGTTCATGCCCGAATCGGTTTGCAACTCGATACCATCCATCATCAGGATGCCAAACTTCAATGTTTGATCTCCCGAATCCATGCCTCAATGAACATCATTCTGCTTGTGAGCTCTTTCAACCATAGAGTTTAAGCCTTTCATGTTATGCCTCCGCCGACCGAGCTAGTATTTAGTGTCAACCCTGGCTTTTCCATTCAATATGACACCCATCAACTTGGAAAAACCAAACAGCTCACTATAACACAACGAATCCCTTTCAGAATCGGTGAGATCCCTTACATTGGTTCGCTTTCCAACAACAACGGTCAAGCTCCATTTCCAAGGACCGCATTCACCTCATTGTGTCGGCTCTATCATGAACCTCTAAGTAAAATTCTGAGTTGCCTATATATGTTCCGAACACCTCAACCGATGTCACTTCCTCCAGAAACATCCTATGCCATATTGTCGTGCTAACCTCTATCAAAACTCGTTGAGCATTAATACTCTGATGACTCACCTGAGCCACTTTCTAGACAAATTGACACCCTCCATGAGCCATCTCTCAACCTTAAAACCCCTGTGGCTTAATCCCTCCAATCTCGAGGTTCACCTCCGAATTGTGACATTACCCGACCGGTCTTCTAACGAGCTATCCAGAGCTACTAAACCACTGAGATTTGCGAGCCTTGTCGTGCAAGTGTTCGAGCTCCACATCCTTGAACCCCCTGTGTACATCACCCAGGCTATAATCAACTCAGAAAGAGCCAAACAGTTCATCCAAATGTTGTGGGTCCCCCTTGATACACTTTCTTCCTATGTCGAGTCTATCACTCTGAGTAACTCACACAAATTTTCCATTCCTTCGCACTCAGCCCATCTAAGGCTTTTTTGACTGCATTCATCTCTGCAACATCACTTTGTGCCTTAGATCACCACAAGCTCTTCGTGCTTACCCCTGGTATTGAGATCAGACCTTACGTGCCATCGCCGATCAATATGCATCGTGTAAACCCTGCTTACTGTGTCGAGCTCAATATTTTGATGAATTGACCATTCACCGAGCTCTTACTCGAGATATGATCTCACATAATTCAACTGATGTGCTTCCTAACCTCTTGCCCATAATTTCCTTCATCTCGTCCCATGAGCCATAAAAAACTCAACCTTGTCAAAGTGGACTGACAACCAACATCTCGCTTCTTAGCTCACTGAGCAGTTCTACAAGTTGTTTAAGTTCAAAGCCCAGTTGACCTTCTAAACTGACTTTTATCTTGATGTTGACTTCCCTGGGCCATTTACTTGAAACCCGAAGATAATGGGAATACATTCAAACATGATTCATCAAATTTGGTCATTTTCTACTCATGTTGGCTAAAAGTGGGCGCGACAAGGCAACTTTTCTTACTTTGAGTAAACCATGAGCCTTCAAAACCTGAAAAAGAAAAGAATAGTCCATGGTGATTCTGAAACATCCCAGAACACCGTAAATGCTCCCAAAGCTCAAAATTTTTCATGAAATGCTCAAGAATTATATATGGAGGAGTCTTCTGGTCCTAAGGTGCAATTCTCCTTCGTTGTCCATTTTTTTCAAGGGGTAAAAATGGATAATATTTTTGGCGACCTCTCAGGAATGTTTGCCTGCGAAGCACAATTCCAATAGCCTTCAACATCCATTGGGCATGAAGTCATTGTTGGCATCCTGAAACTAATATGATCCTAAGTGATGGATCCCAAAATTCCCTCGAGCACTGTTGATCCTAAACCTTCCTATAATGCTAGGTATGAAGTACACTAAACCTGATAATCACTTGGCATGCATAGCACACTGCAAAATTCAGAGTAAAACACTTGTTGGTTTTGGACATCATGTGACTATATTAAAACTTGAATATTTAATTCCTCTGAACACTTCAACTTCGACACATTTTGCAAGAGAAAATATGAAACACAACGCACAAAAAAATGAAAAACATACATGCTTCAAATGAAACATGCATAGTGTGTCAGACACTTATTCTACTGAAAACAACTACTCTTACACTACCATAACTAGAGGTACAAGTGTGCTAAATGAACCCCACAATTGGTTGTGCAAAATAACTTCCCTTCCTCACAATGGAAAGCCATGTAGATGATTTGACAAAGAACATGGCTGCGAGTGAGAGTGAAAAATTGAAACAAGCCCAATTCTCCACTTGGTTCACCAAGGCATCAATTGGAAAGAGAAAGAATGCCTCTTTTAGTTGCTTTGCATTTGTTTTGTAGAGGCATTGCAACTGATCCTTGGGGCTTTGAAACTCATCCTCACATTCTGAAATGAATGTGATTGTTTTTGGTTCCTCTTTTCACTCCAAAGAAGCTAAATATCTTATGGGACACAGTCTAATCCTTTGAATGTTCCCGCTACTCCGAGCTTCAAATTTAACAAGGAATTGCACCTGTAGACATTCCTGGATGAATGGTGTTAAAGCAATGTCCACTTTATTTCCTTTTCATTCTTTGAAAAAGAGAAGTTACTCCATAACATTCACCTCCTCTGGACTGCTTGCAGTCTCTAATGAAGTTACTAGAAAATTGCTACAAGTGCCTGGAGTTTGTTGCTCATGTAGGATTTTCCTTTCCTCTAATTGAAGACAAAATTGACCTTCATTTTCAACCTCCTTATCAAACATGAAACTTGCAAGGTAAAACTCTTCCATCTATTTCTTTAGAGGTCCATTAGGGGTAGCAATATTTCCTTATCTTTTGTCCACAATTACTAGTTCATCTACCAAATTAGGTTCCACAATTAAGAGCAAGAAACTCTCAATGATATCATCTTCATTCAAAGCTTCTAAATATAACTTAACTTATGTTGTATGTTCCTCTTTCTCTTCGGTTAATGAGTTATATTGAAGATTCAATTCCTCCAATTTTGGCTCAAGAAGATGGTTATAAGAAACAGGTTGCTCTCCTATATTTTCCTCCAAAGCAACATGCCTTTTGTGTTGGAAAAGAGGTTATGAAATCAAAAAAATGTCAAGTTACATAGGCTCTTGTCCATCAAAATACTCCTCCACATCTGAATAATAGTCAACCTCTCCATTGTTTGGTTGTGATTCAAGAGTCCAACTTCCATCATGGTGTTTTCTAGATTGGCATTTTGCTCACCCTAGTCTTCTTCATCTTCAAACATGAAGTTAGAAATATTAAATTCATCTTCAAAATCATATTTTTTAACAAATGAAGAGGGAGAAGAATTGGAGACCTCTTGAATGATCTGCTCTAAATTCAAAGTCGATGATTCTGCATTGGTTTCCTCCACAACATGAAGCTCTTTGTGGCTGATTTCAACATCTAATGGAACTCTTTCCAAACTGCTATAATGTTCTAGAAATATTGCAAGCTCTTGACACGCAGGGCAATTAGGATCACTACACTCAGTTGAAATATCTTGCACTGTGGAGAGATTTTCTTCCTTTACATTCACATGTATATCCTCTTATGGATTTGAAGATAGTTCTTTCCCTTCCACAATGGAGTTTGTAACTTGTGGTGAATCAACATCCTCTGTAGTTATGGAACCATTATGAATGTTGATGTTAAGTCTTGCGGCCTACTCTTTCAAATTCTTTTCAATATTTTCCTTGCAAGGCTCCTTAATCATATCTTCCTCTTCTTTGCTAATATCATATATTTTTTCCTCCAAAAATGGACTCTGGGATGCAATAGGAGGGGTGGGTTGGGATTCAACCATTTCCTTCATTGTTTGAGGTGGTGGAAGAGGTGTAACTTCTTATCTTGATAGCCTTCCTAGAAAATAAGGAAGTTTAGAAGAAAGAGGAGCAGAATATTCATGATGGGATGGAATAATAGGATATGAAGACTTGAGATTCACAATATGGGCAACACGTGAAAATATTTTGAAATGAGGTTTAGACTGAAATGATGTTGGTTGAGGAATGGAAAGAGGAATATGATTCCCATTGACAGGACTCACTGACATTGTATTCATGAGCTTCTATCTCTTCAACCCATCTTTCAATTTGAGGCAACATTTCAACCATGAAACCAAGCTTTTCCTGCAAGATGTAGTGACTTGGCATAGGGCCTATCCATAGATAAAGTACCCCCCTAAAGCCAATCCTGAATGCCTTCATTTGAGTTGTGGCTCTATACTGCACCATACCTGACTCGAGTTTTTGCATCTTAAGTTGTAACTTTGCATCTTCATATGTAGGGTAACCTCCATCATCTGCATATTCCTGGTTTTGAAAAGATGTGTATCTAGGTGAATAACCAAAATGACCATGAATTTTCTCATACGGATATGCATGTTGTTGGTTTTCACTATAAAATAGTTTTGGAGGTGGACTGTAATCATCTTGAAATGCAATTTGCAAGCTTAGAGGTGGATTGAATTCAGTGTTGTTGTTGTTGTAAGTGAGAATTCCACCATGGGAATGAAGCCATGATTACATAGCTTCATGAATGGGAGAAAAATGGAAATATGTGGAAGAAAAATGAATGGAAATGGTGAAAAGAGGAAATTATGCAACTCAAAGAGTGGGTTACTTACACCAATGGAGTCGCTAGTTTTTCTTGGGGATACCTCCTAAGGCTAAAATTTCACTAAGAGCACAACAACGTTATGAAATAAAGTGAACACAAATACACACACCTGTGAAAAATATGACTCTCATCCCACTAGGCACGCCAAATACTGTTATCACAAAATCACCGCATCCCCCGAATGGCCTGAGTGTGAATGGTACATTCAGTGTGATTGGGTAACATTAGATCACCTATCAAGTTATAGGACATGCAGACTTGAGGTGAACCTCTCGAGAAGGTCAGATTCCTCTTCCTAAGCTAATCACAACACTAGTCCTAATGCAAGGGAAATAACTAAGTAGACATATACTAACATTTCCCAGGGATTAGGGAGAGAGATTGCATGAAATAAAACCTATACTAGAAGTGGTGATGCACCAAGAAAGGGATTTGCTAGACAAATTTTTGGTCTTCCAATGAAGAAGGATGAACATGGGAAGGTTGAACATGCATCACAAACCCAGTTACATCTGATACTTCACTCCTGGATAAGCACAACAACTTACAAAACCTGTAATGGACACCAATGGTTACACAATATATCTGTAGACATGAGAGAGGAAAAAGAGAGCAGGAAAAATGATGCAAGGAAAAATAATTAGTGACACAACATAGTTTTTATTATTCTAAGCACATGCACAGTACATCATTACAACGGGAAGAGGCAGAAGTTTCCATTACAACTTTTAGAAGGAAGGCTTGAAAAGCCTCTAAATTCACAACAACTCAGCTTGTGAAGAGAGGGGAAGCTTAGAAAAATTTGTCTAACTCCTTCATTTTGCATTCCCTTTTATATTGTATAACACTGCTGAGTGTGTGAGAAAAAGACGGAGAAATCCTACATTATAGGAAAAATTATAGCAAAAATGGTCTCCTTGATAATTTCTCATGATGCTTGCATCACCCTTTAATTTATCTCAAAGAAACACTCCTTTCATCACGCTTCATAAATTAAAATGTCCCATTTAATTAAAAATAATATTTTAATAAATTTTTAAGCCACCTCGGCCTTTTGGTGGGACTCATGAGTTTAATTTTGCAAAGGAGGGGGTCTTGGTTTGTAAGATCGAATGGATTGCTAGCCACCTCCCCGAGATGGCTAGCAAGCTCCCCATTATTCTCTACGAGCTCCTCACTTTGTGCCCCCTTAGCTCTACCAACTACCACTTTTGCATTGAGAGGTTTGCATTTTTTTTGTCAGCCACCTTGAACATAATTCAAAGAGTCATTCCACATTTCCACTGAAGGCCTCAGTGTTATGTTGGTTGATGATTCTACACTGGTGGGTTCTTCATTTCCCACACCCTCCATTATACGTTGGTCGGCTTCAAAAGGGGCTCACCGAGATAGCGAACATCCCAAAGCCTACATCAAAATCCACCGACCCTCCTTAAAATCCCCCAGGCCTCGAGCTCTTTGAAAAATTCCAAATTTTCATTTAATGGTGCCTTCGTTATCGTCGAGCCACTTGTGTCAGAATTTCATTCACTAGACGCCCATCACTTCCACTGCACATTCATTCCTACCAGTTTTGAGTGGATTCACCTCACCATTTCAAATTTTTACTCGCCTAGTGACATGAGGATGACTCGCCAAACATGTTAGGAGTTACCTCGAGATTACCTCACGCTGACTAGGTCCTTAACAGATTTTGGAGTCTAATTAACGTGCAACACGACTCGGTGATCCCAAAATCACCCATCCCCGAACTTTGAAAAATGCCGAACCTGAAATTTGAAAACACGTCACTAACTTCAGAACTTTTCACTTCGAGGTTTCATAATTCTTCCAACTCAGCGACACCTAAAACTTCAGAAGAAAATATCCTCGAAATTCTAAACTCGGGATTCTTCTGAAAATCCAACCTCAAAGACTACCTTTGTCTTGCATCAATCTCTGTGGTTCATGCCTCATTTGGTCTACAATGCGATACCATCCATCGTCGAGTGGTTAATCTTCAACATTTGAGCTCCCGAATCCATGCCTCGATGAACATCATTGTTCATGTGAGCTCTTTCAACCACCGAGTTTGAGCCTTTCATGGTTTTCCTCCGCTAACTGAGCTAGTCTTCAGTTTAAACCCTGGATTTTCCACTTGACATGACACTCATCAACTCGAAAAAGCCAAGCAGTTCACTCTAACACTGTGACTTCCTTTCAAAATTTGTGATATCCTTACGCTGGTTCACTTTCCAACTACAACGGTCGAGCTCCATTTCTATGTTTTGTATTCACCTCATTGTGTCGACTTGATTATGAGTCTGTAAGTAAAATTCTGAGTCACCTCTATATATTCTGAACATCTTGGCCGATCTCTCATCCTCCGAAAATGTCCTCTACCATATTTTCGTGTTAACCTCTATCATAACTAGCTGAGCTCTAATACTTCAATGACTCACCCGAGCCACTTTCCAAACAAATTGACACCCTCCATGAGCCATCTCTCAACCTTTACAACCCTACGGATTAATCCCTCCAAAAACGAGGTTCATCTCCAAATTGTGACATTACCTGGTTGGTCTCCTGACGAGTTATCTAGAGCCACTAAACCACCGAGCTCTGTGAGCCATGTTGTGCAAGAGTTTGAGCTCCACATCCTTGAACTCCCTGTGTACATCACCCAGGCAACGATCAACTCAACAAGGGACGAATTATTTATCCAAACTTTGTGGCTCACCCTCGACGTACTTTTGTCCTATATCAAGTTTGTCACTCTGAGTAACTCACACACATTTTCCATGCCTTCACACTCAGACCATCCAAGGCTCTATCGATCTTGTTCATCTCTACAACATCACCCTATGCCTCAGATCACCACAAGTTTTTCGTACTTACTCTTGGTACTGAACTCAGACCCTACATGCCATTTCCGATCACCATGCATTGTGTAAACCCCACTTACTATGCCGAGCTCAAAATTTTAATGAATTGACTATTCACCAAGCTCTCACCCAAGATATGAGCTTGCAGAATTCAACCAATGTGCTTCCTAACCTCTCGCCTAGAATTTCCTTCAGCTTATCCCATGATCCATAAACAACTCAAACTTTTCAAATTGGACTAACAACCAACAACTCACTTCTTAGCTCGTTGAGTTTCTCGTCAAGCTGTTTAAGCTCAAAGCCCAGTTAACCTTCTAAACTGACTTCTATCTTGATTTTGACTTCCTTGGGCTATTTCCTTGAAACTAAAAGATAATGGGAATAAATCCAAACATGATTCATAAATTTTGGTCATTTTTTACTCATGTTGGCTAAAATTGGGCCCGCCAAGGAAAATTTTCTTGCTCTGAGAAAACCATGAGTCTTCAAAACCTGAAAAAGAAAAGAATAGTCCACGATGATCCTGAAACGTCCCAGAACACCGTAAATTCTCTCAAAGCTCAAAAGTTTTCATGAAATTCTCTAGAATACTCTATGAAGGAATATTTTGGTCCAAGGGTGCAATTCACCTTCATTTTCCATTTTTTACCAAGGGGAAAAAATGGATAACATTTTTGGTGACCTCTTAGGGATTCTTGCATGTGAAGAACACTTCCAGTAGGCTTCAACATCCATTGGTTATGGAGTCATTGTTGGCACCCCAAAATTTATTTGACCCTCTGTGATGGATCTCAAAATTCCCTTGAGCACTGCTGATTCGAAACCTTGATATAATGTTAGGCATGAAGCACACTAAACTTGATAATCGCTTGGCATGCATAGCACACTGTAGAATTTAGAGTAAAACACTTGTTGGTTTTGGACATCATGTGACTATATTAAAAATTGAATCTTTCCTTCTTTTGAACACTTCACCTTTGACACATTGTGCAAGAGCAAAGACGAAGTGCAATGCACACAAAAACTAAAAAACATACATGCTTCAAATGAAACATGTTGAGTGTGCCAGAAACTTATTTTGCTAAAAACAACTACTCCTACCCTACCATAACTGGAGGTACAGGTGAGCTAAATGAAACCTTCAACTGGTTGTGTAAAATAGCTTCCCTTCCTCACAATGGTCAGCCATACAGATTATTTGACAATGAACATGGCTGAGAGTGAGAGTCAAAAACTGAAACAAGCCAAATTCTCCACTCGGTTCACCAAGGCATCAATCGGAAAGAGAAATAATGCCTCTTTTAGTTTCTCTGCATTTTTTTGCAGTGGCATTGCAACTGATCCTTGGGGCTATGAAACTCATCCTCACATTCCGAAATAAATGTAATTGTTTGTGGTTCATTTTTTCACTTCAAAGAAGCTAAATATCTTATGGGACACAGTCTAATCCTTTGAATGTGCCCGCTACTCCAAAATTCAACCTTAACAAGGAAGTGTACCTGCAGACATTCCTGGATGAATGGTTTTAAAGTGATGTACCCTTCATTTCCTTTTCCTTCTTTGAGAACAAGAAGTTCCTCCATAACATGCAGCTCCTCTGGAGTGCTTGTAGTCTCTAATGAAGTTACTATAAAATTGTTGCAAGTTCCTGGAGTTTGCTGCTCATGTAGGAGTTTTCTTTCCTCTAATTAAAGACAAAATTGACCTTCATTTTCAACATCCTTATCAAACATGAAACTTGCAAGGTAAAATTATTCCATCTATTTCTCTAGAGGTCCATTAGGAGAAAAAATATTTCCTTGTCTTTTCTCCATGATTACTGGTTCATCCACCAAATCAGCTTTCACAATGGAGAGCAAGAAACTCTCAGTGATATCATCTCTGTTCAAAGCTTCTAAATCTAACTTAACTTCTCTCATATCTTCCTCTTTCTCTTTGTTGAATGAGTTATATGGAAGATTCAATTCCTCCAATTTTGGCTCAAGAAGATGGTTATGAGAAACAAGTTGCTCTCATATATTCTCCAAAGCAAAATCCCTTTTGTGTTGGAAAAGAGGTGATGGAATCAAAAAATTGTTCAAGTTCCATAGGCTCCTATACATCAAAATAATCCTCCAATCTAAAAAATATTCAACCTCTCCATTATTTGGTTGTGTTGAGAGTCCAACTTCCATCATGGTGTTTTCTAGATTGGCATGTTGCTCACCCTAGTCTTCTTCATCTTCAAACATGAAGTTAGAAATCTCAAACTCATCTTCAAAATCAAATGTTTTAACATATGAAGAGGGAGAATAATTTAAGACATCTTGAATGATCTGCTATGAATTCAAAGTTGTTGATTCTGCATTGCTTTCCTCCACAACATGAATCTCTTTGTGGCTGATTTCAAAATCTGATGAAACTCTTGGCAAATTGCTGCAATATTCTAGAAATGTTGCAAGTTCTTGACACACAGGGAAATTAAGATCACTGCACTCAGTTGAAAAATATTGCACTGTGGAGATATTTTCTTCCTTTACATTCACATGCCTCTCCTCTTGTGGATTTGAAGTAAATTCTTTCCCTTCCAAAATGGAGTTTGTAACCTGTGGTTAATCAACAGTCTCTATAGTTATGGAACCATTATGAGTGTTGATGTTAAGTCTTGAGGCCCACTCTTTCAAATTATCAGCAAGATTGTCCTTGCAAGGTTCCTTAATCATATCTTCCTCTTCTTCGCTACTATCATATATTTAGTCCTCCCAAAATGGATTCTAGAATGCAAGAGGAGGGTTGGGTTGGGATTCAACCATTTCCTTCATTGTTTGAGATGGTGGAAGTGGTGCAACTTCTTGTCTTGATGGCATTTGTAGAAAAGAAGGAATTTTAGAAGAAAGAGGAACAAAAAATTCATGATGGGATGGAAGAATAGGAGATGAAAAAGTGGGAATCACAATATGGGAAGCGGGTGAAAAGCTTGGGAATTTAGGTTTAGACTAAAATGATGTTGGTTGGGGAATGGAAAGAGGAATCCGAGATGGTAATACAAAAGTTTCCCATTGATAGGGCCGACTAGCATTGTATTCATGAGCTTCAATCTATTTAACCAATCTTTCAAGTTGAGGCAACATTTAGACCATGAAACCAAGCTTTTCCTACAAATTGTAGTGACTTGGCATAGGGCATATCCATAGACAAGGTGTCATGAAGCCAATCCTGAATGCCTTCATTTGAGTTATGGCTCTAGATTACACCATACCTGACTCCAATGTTTTCATCTCAAGTTGCAACTCTACATCTTCACATGTAGGATAACCTCCATCATTTGTATATTCCCACTCTTGAAAAGCTACGTAGTTAGGTGAATAACCAAACTGACCATGACTTTTCTCATAGGGATATGCATACTACTGGTTTTCACTATAAAATAAATTTAGAGGTGGAATTTAATCATCTGGAAATGTAATTTGCAATCTTGGAGGAGGATTGAACTGATATTGTTGTTGTTGTAAATGAGAATTACACCGTGGGAATGAAGTCATGATTTCAAATCTTCATGAATGGGAGAAAAATGGAAATATTTGGAAGAAAAAAGAATGGAAATGGGTGAAAAAAGGGAAAGTCTACAACTCAAAGAGTGGGTTAGTTAGACCAATGAAGTCACTAGTTGTTCTTGGGGATACCTCCTAAGGATAAAATTTCACTAAGAGCACAACAACTTAATGAAATAAAGTGAACACAAATACACACACATGTGAAAAATTTGACTCTTGTCCCATTAGGCATGTAAAAAACTATTAGCACTAAATCACCACATCCCTCAAATGGTGTGAGTGTGAATGGGACATTCAGTATGATTCCATCACATGGGATCACCTCTCATGTTTTGGAACCTTCAGACTTGAGGTGAACCTCTGGAGAAGGTTTGATTCCTCTTCCTAAACTAAGAACTACACTACTCCTAATGTAAGGGAAGTAGCTAACTAGACCTATACCAACATTTCCAGGGGATTAGGGAGAGAGATTGCATGAAATAAAACCTATACTAGAAGTGGTGATGCACCAAGAAAGGGATTTCCTATCCAAATTTTTGGTCTTCCAATGAAGAAGGATGAATATGCATCACTAACCCAGTTACACATGATACTTCACTCCAAGATAAGCACAACAACTTCCAAAACCTGCAATGGACACCAAAGGTTGCACAATATACCTGCAGACATGAGAGAGGTAAAAGAGAGCAACAAAAATGATGCAAGGACAAATAATTAGTCACAAAACATAGTTTTTATTACTCTAAGCACATGCATAGTGCATCATTACAATAGGAAGAGGCAACAGCTACCGTTACAAATTTAAGAAGGAAGGCTTGCAAACCTCTAAATTCACAACAACTCAGTTTGTGAAGAAAGGGGAAGCTTGGAAAAAATTGTTTGACGCCTTAATTTTGCATTCCCTTTTACACTTTATAGCACTACTGAGTGCACAAGAGAAAGAAGGAGAAATCCTAAATTCTAGGAAAATTATAGCAAAAATGGTCTCCTTGATAATTTCCCATGATGCTTGCATCACCTTTTAATTACTCTCAAAGAAACATTCCTTTCATCATGCTTCATAAATTAAAATGTCTCATTTAATTAAATATAAAATTTTAATAAATTTTGAAGGCACCTCGGCCTTTTGGTGGGACCAATGAGTTTAATTTTACAAAGGAGGGGGTCTTGGCTTGTAAGAGTGAATGGCTCGCCAACTAACTCCCTATTCTTCTATACGAGCACCTCACTTTGTGTGCCCTTAGCTCTACCGGCCACCGATTTTGTATTGAGAGCTTCACATTTTTTTTGGTCAGCCACCTCGAACATACTTCGGTGAGTTGTTCCACATTTCTATTGATGACCTCGGTGTTACATTGGTTAGAAAGTCTACATTGGCGGGTTCTTCATTTCCCACGCCCTCCATTATATGTTGGTCAGCTCCAAAAGGGGATCACTGAGCTGGTGAACATCCCAGAACCCATGTTAACATCCACTGATCCTTCTTGAAATCCCCTAGGCCTTAAGATCATTACCACTTACCACATTTTCATTGAATGGTGCCTTTGTTTGTATCGATCCCCCTATGTCAGACTTGTATTCGTTGGACGCCTCATCACTTTCGTTGCACATTCATTCCTATCGGCTTAGAGTAGATGTGCCTCGGCATTTCACATTTTGACTCACCCAATGACACGAGGAGGACTCACCAACATATCAGGAGTTACCCCAACACTGCCCAATGCTGACCGGGTCCTTATTAGAATTCGGAGTCTGATTAATGTGCAACTCCACTCGGTGATCCCGAAATCACCCATCCCTAAAGTATGAAAAAGGCCGAACCTGAAATCCGAAAACACGTCGCCAACTTTAGACCTTTTCACTTATGGGTTTTAGAATTATTCCAACGCAATGACACCAAAAATTTGCAAAGCAAATATCCCCAAAAGTCCAAATTCAGGCTTCTTCCAAAAATAAGACCTCGAAGATCACCTCTTCCTTGCATTAATCTTTGTGGTTCATGCCTGAATTGGTCTGCAATTCCGTACCATCCATTTCCGGGCTCTCAAGATTCAATGTTTGAGCTCCTGAATCCATGCCTCGACGAATATCATTTTGCATGTGAGCTCTTTCAACTGCCAAGTTTGATCCTTTCCTATTCTACCTCCACGGACTGAGCTAGTCTTTAGTGTCGACCCTGTATTTTCCGCTCAACATGGCACCCATAAACTCGGTGAAGCCAAGTGGTTTACTCTAACACTATGACTCCCTTTCAGAATCGACAAGATCCCTTAAGCTGGTTCACTTTCCAACTGTAACGATCGAGCTCCATTTCCACATGTTGTGTTCACCTCATTATGTCAGCTCAATCATGAGCCTCTAAGAAAATTTTTGAGTATCTTCTATATGTTTCAATCACCTCGGCCGATCTCGATTCCTTCAGAAATGTCCTCTGCCATATATCTATGTTAACCTCTATCGTAACTCGTTGAGCTCTAATACTCCGACAACTCACCCAAGCCACTTTCCAAATGAACCGACACCCTCCACGAGCCATCTCTCAGTCTTGAAACCCCTGTGACTTAATCCCTTTGAACTCGAGGTTCATCTTTGAATTGCGACATTACCCTACCAATCTCCTGATGAGCTATCCGGAGCTGCTAAACCACCGAGCTCTATGAGCCATGTGATGCAAGTGTTCAAGATCCACATCTCTGAACCCCCTATGTACATCACCCAGGCTTCGATCAACTCAGCAAGGGCTGAACGGTTCATCGAAATGTTACGGTTCTCCCTCAAAGCAATTTCATCCTATGTCGAGTCTATCACTTTGAGTAACTCGCACACATTATCCATGCCTTCACACTCAACCCATCCAAGGCTCTGCTGACCATGTTCATCTATGCAATGTCACCTTGTGCCTTAGATCACCTCGAGTTCTTTGTGCTTACTTATGATACCTAGCTCAGACCCTACATGCCATTTCTAATCACCATGCATCGTGTAAACCTCACTTACTGTGTCGAGCTCAATATTTTGATGAATTGACCATTCACCGGGCTCTCACCCAAGATATGAGCTCGCAAAAGTCAACTGATGTGCTTCCTAACCTCTTGCCCAAAATTTCCTTCAGCTCGTCCCACGAGCCATTAAAAACTCAACCTTTTCAAAGTGGACTGACAACCAACAACTCACTTCTTAGCTCACCGAGCTGCTCGGTGAGTTGTTTAAGCTCAAAGCCCAGTTGACCTTCTAAACTAACTTCTATCTTGATTTTTACTTCCCTTGGCCATTTCCTTGAAACCAAAAGATAATAAGAATACATTCAAACACGATTCATCAATTTTGGTCATTTTTTACTCATGTTGGCTGAATGTGGGTGTATTGCCCCGCCTCGGGACACCGGAAAAAAGACCAAGAAGATGATCATTTTTTTTATTTTTTTTATTTTTTTAAAAACTAAATACTAACAATATGTATCTGATTTCCATTATTAATTGATTTTACACTATTTCATTTTACCCAATTAATCAACCACTAGACAAACTTTATCTTTAATTATTTATTTATACTAAGTGTTTTCTAGGGTCACTAAAGGAGGTCTATACACCCCTCTTTAATTTTATTTAATTTTCCCTTCTTTAAGTTTAATTGCCCCCACGGCCCCCTTTAATCTATTTTTTCAAACCCATTTTTTAAAAAAAGCTCATGACTTAAAAGTGAATAGGGTTGTTTGTGAGCCCTTGGATCAAATCTAATCTTGACCCTTGGTTTTGAAAATACCCTAAAGTTTTCCCTAACTTCCTTATCATTTCCTTTCTTTTCATTTGAATTTCATTCTTGTTTTCTTCTCTTTCTTTTCATTATTTTTCTCATTTTGTTTTTGTTTCTTCTTGCAAGTTGTTGGAGAGCTATGGAGAGGAATGTTATTATTATAATATTATTTTATTTTATTTTTGTGTGTAACAAGTGTGGCTGAATGTTATTTTTTTCAAGAAGAAGTGGGGTGTGGGGTTAATTTGTAGTTGTGGAGGAGGCGGGCCAGGTTTTCGGGGAAAAGAAGGGAGTGAAAATTGGGGCGGCAGCTATATAGAGTGAGGGAGGTCAGCAGTGGAGGTGGACATGTGACAAGGGACGGACGCATGGAGAGAGGATGTGGTAGAGGGGGCCAGAGGGGGCGAGGGGGGGCAGCGGTAGGGGGGAAACAACGGTAGGGGTGAATGGGGGGAGTGCATGGGATAGGTGGGCTGCTGGGTTTGGGGTAGGCGCAGCCAAGGGTGGCCGTGGAGAATTGAGGGGGGGGGGAGGGGTTTGGCCCTCCCCCGATCTGCTTAGTTTTTTTTGTTTATATTTTGTTATTTTATTTAAAATATTATTCCTTTCTTTTTGTTTATAAAAAAAAATAGAAAAAGGTTTTATATATATATATATATATATATATATATATATATATATACTCCTATATATATAATATCACATATATATATCTAAAAGTATATATATTCCATAATATACATTTCAACATATATATAAACCTGTGATAAAAAAATAATCCATTTTGATACCACAATTAAACTATAACTAACCTTATATATAACACAGTTACATTTTAAAATAACACTATGCTAGATAAATTTGGAATATGATCATTTTGTGCACAATGGTAAGAATGATTATCTCCTATTGTAAAATAATAGACCTAAATTAGTTAACTTAGTGAAGTAAGAATCTTAATGGTTTTTCAATAACTATTTAGGTCAAATCTTTCACCTACTTTGAGTTAAAAAGAATGTAACCGGGTATTTTCAAATAAGATAAGAGACTCATTTCTAGAAGAAAATTTTCAAAGAAGGTTACTTATTCAACATGATTTCTTAATAAGAGAAAATCCTTAAAACTTCACATGTGAAGAAAAACAAGGCTAGTCTTATTTCAAGCATTGATATTACAAACAAAACAATTCAAGAGGGAATACTTTCTTTTCAAATGCAATGCTACAAGTTTATTATTGATTTTTAACCAAATGAGACTCTCAAATAAAGTAATATGATTTATTTTGTGATAACATCTTTCCATTAAATAATCTTTCTTTATCAAAATGATATTAAAAAACAAAACATGTTAAAGGAATATAAATATTTTACAAGACTTCTTTTACAAAATTCCTCAATGCATTATATTTCAAAAACATGCTAAAATACGTAAGAAGAAAACATAACAACTCCTTCCCAAGATTGAAAGGAATTTTTCAAATACTAATGAAATACCAATCTTACAAGTGATTTTCAAATACAAAATGGAAGAGGAATTACAATAAAGAGGAAGTTTCCACAAGCCATATCTAAAAGGGTTACAATGAGGTAATGTCCACAATAAAATTGAAGATGACAACGAGCTCCAACCATCACCAAACTTCCATCTTGAGATCCAATTTCAAATTCCTTCAAGGAATCCAAGCAAGGAGAAGAATCTTGTTTTACTACCCAACCATAGGCATCATTACATGCCTTCCCAAGGTTGGGATGCATGCTAGCCTCCCCCAAGCCCAGAGGAAAGAGGACTACTATCCACAACTATGCACAAGATTTAGGGTGAACAAACAACATTACATCCACACAAAAACAAGGTAAATACTAAAGAAAGACTCCAAATTTGTAAAGATTAAGAGGAGGAGAACCCAAGTTCTACCTCTAAAATGGGGGAAGAGAAAAGAGGAGTTCTCAAAAAGTTATAACCAACATTAGTTACACATAGCCAAGATCTCTATACCCTCCTTATTTCTCCAAATTCATTCAATCCCTCCTTATTTCTCCACCTTTTCACAAAATCCTTCTTGGAAGGATTTTCAAACCCCAAAGGGGTTTCCTTACCAAGAATGGGGAAGGAGGTTTAAGCCAAATGAACCACCCTCCCCACCTCAAACCATTTGAGGGGAAGTGACAAAAACCCTACAAGGATCGCCCATCAAGCCTATGAGGATTGAGAGGGAAAAATCCCTCTCTTCCCCAAAAAATCCAAAACTCCATCATGCCATGTGATGGAGGGAGAAAAAACAAGTAAACAATAAATAAAATCCACATGCAAGAACAACATTTCCAAGTAAACAATGCTAACATCTGGTATGACAAAAAACCACAATAAGCTCAAGGAGCCTACTTCAAAGAAAATATCTCCAAAGTCAATCTCTTCCACTTCTTGACCCAAACAAGCTCTAGGTCCAAATCCACAAGCCTCCAAAAAGAAGTCCTCTTCCTTTCCCATAAGGGGGAATTTTTAAGGGGAGCAAGAAAAATTCCTCACAAATGAGGGGGTGGAATGTGTTATCCATCTCTTCCTTCAAGCTCAAAGATTCCAAAGATAAATGAGAGAAAGGATGAAATGACTTTTAGCCCTCTTCTCCCAAATTACCTACAATGATAACAAACTAATCTTCTATAAATTTTAACAAAGAACACTTATCCATACCCCTTACATGGATGTGACCAAAGGGGAGGCAAAAAGGGAGGGAAACTCCTTCTATGCCTTGGAATTAAGCCCACCTACCTATTAGGTAGGGTCCAAGGGCCCATTTTCATGCTAAGGGAACTCCCTAAACTCAAAAGGGATCTCTAAAATTACCTAAAATAACCCAATTTCGGGTTTGTAAAATTTGGCACAAGGGTAAGAGGGTGTGGGGCCCACGTAAGGGTTCACATATGACCCTAATACCTTTTTGATTAAGTACATCATTAAACAAATTCAAAATTTAATGTAAGTGGGGTTATTAATTCCCCAAAACAAGTTTACCACACAAACTAATTACCCTAAGCAAGATTAATAATACAAGACATATTACATTACAAGTGAGGGTCACCCATGGTGGGAAAAATAGTAATTATAATGCTAAGGCTTCATTGCAATAAATACGGCTAGGACTTAGCCCCATGGGTTGCTTGTGCAAAGTTGTGTAGCTAGATTGAATCCCACGTTCTCCTGTGACTTGTCACCTGCACACTCATTGCGCACATTAAACACACCTATCTGATAAAATGTGAATCAACTACTCAATAAGAACTGAATGGATTCTAAACTAGCATATCGTTTTTCTAGAATCAAAAAACATGCACAGTTGTACACAATTCACCATAAGTTACACATAATCATAAAGTGACATATATCCATAAAATCTCATCATGCAACTAATTGATTATCCATCAATATAATTATGGTCCAAAACAACATCCTATCAATTAGTATCCATGACATCATAAGATAATGTGACAACATAGTAATCAAACTAAATTGGCGCTATACGCCTAAATCTCCATACATGTCTAATAAGATCAAATCTCCTAATGTAATGTCCAAAATATATCAAATCCCTACCAAAACATCTTTAAGAGTAAGAGGAACAACAAATAACTGAGCTATAAAAGTGTAGGCACTACAAGAAAACAATATTAATAAATCCATATGACCATCCACAAACAGAGTTGAGCTTGACACTGTTAGTGAAGGATATTAATTTTCCTTATATTTGTTTATTTACTGGAAGGTTTCCTAAACTCATGGGATATCCTTTTTTAGGTATACTAGTTGTCTGTAATTATCCTACTAGTTATAGTGAGTCTAGTTTACAAGTTGTGTTGAGTTAGCATACTAGTTTTGTGGATTCAACTCTATTGCCATAATCAGTTACTGAGAGTTATTCACCACTTAATCTACGGTGGTACTTACACTTCCCTCCTCTTCTACATAATCACTTTCATCATTCTATAAATTGCGCATATGGATCATTGATTTGATTTGGATTCATTTTTTCTTTGTTATTTCTTGATCATATTGTATCTTATTACTAGTTATTTTGATTTATCTAATTACTTGTGCATTTTTTTACTCATCAGAAATCAATAAACTCTAATAAATAGATAGTGAGAAAAAAATATAAACCTCTCATAAAATATACGTTCTGATGCATATTTATATATAAATAGTTGTACTTTGTAAGTAAACAGAGTGCCCGTTTGCTTGAAGAAACAATCAATTTCAATTAAAAAAAGAATGGAGGCTATTGTTTTAAATGATGCGAGGACCTACGGGTGGAGAGGCAAAGGGAGCCTTGGGTGTGAACTCATGGGCTTAGAGTATTTTTGGAGTGTCTCACTGAGAACCCATAAAATTGTGCCTTCTTGGGATGCTCCCTACCCCATATCTTGAGATTCCTAAGACTATTCAAGAAATGGCTAAAAAATGATTCATATTTTCAGTTTTGGGTACTTTCTGGGGGGTTGAAGAACGAATATAGATTCCATGTGAGAGTGGTGCAAAAGGAAGTTGGAATGCATGGTGGAGGTCAGGGATATGGCTAAAGATGATTTCCTCTCTCTTCTTTCAAGAAGAAGTAGATCTTCAACATGTGCTTCTAGGAGTGCCATTGGTTTTTTTAGAAAAACGTCTCTTAGTATCATGCAATGACAACCTGGGTTGTGTGGCTTCTTTACTTGAAATTATGATCTGGGTCCGAATCCAAGCTCTATCCTTGGAGTTGTAGGAGCTAGATTTTTTTTTGGGAATTTCTAGAGCTTGTGGGGTTATCCTCGCTGTGGACCCAGATACAAAGGGTTCAATGAAGATAGGTTTTCTATAGAATGTGTATTAAAGTTCCACTGGTAGAAAAAGTGCTTAATAGTATCTTTCTTGATACGGTGGATGGAAATCGTGAGAACATATCATCGAAGTGTAAAAAATAGAGGATCTTCTATGAGAAATTGTAAGAAAGTTGGTTTCTAGGCATGTTCTTGTTGGAGCGAGTAGTTATCGAGCCAGGAGGATTGTGAACATGGATGGACTTAGGGTCCTGATCCCTCAGATGGATTTGAATCATGAATATTTATTAGCGAGGAGGATGACAGGGATGGAGTTGTCTACACCTTTGGTGGGACAGGTTTTGTTGTTTGGGCGAGGGTTGGAGCCACCAGTTCTCCTTGTGGTTGTGAGGTTCCCCACTCAACTGATATTTTACTTTTTCTGCTTGGTTCTTTAGTTTCCAATGTGGCAGTTCACGTGTCTTCCATGGTTGGGGTGGACAAATCTAGATTGGATTAGGGTCTTGAGTCCATTGCTTGAGCTCGAGGCTACTAGCATGGAAAAGACATTAAGGAGAAACTCTAGTGGTCCCATTGTGGAATGGATACTTTCAGATTTAAACTTGAATCTTTATGTGAACAACGTGGCAGGTTTTTTTTTTTTAATGTAGAGTAGGAAGTTTTGAATTTTTAATATGTTGTTCTTGTTGTAGCGGTTGGAGGATGTAACGATGGATTTAGAAATGCCTATGGTATTAATGACAAGATTCTATATGGTGGTGTTGCTAATGATTAACATGGATCACACGTATTCCTTGACCAATGGTAGTATTATGGTTTTCATTGTTGTTTTCAACTGCTGAGAGAGGCCTCCTCTTGTGAGATTTAGCACATTATATTTTCTCCGGTTGTAAATAGGTTTTTGTTGGTCCCCCTTTAAACTAAATTCTCTTTAGCCTTATCTAAAAAATATATCAATATATATATATATATATATATATATATATATAGTATATATATATATATAAACAAAAGTTGTTTTCCTATATACATTCTTTCTTTTCTCTAAGAGGTTATGTATACATATATTAAAACAAAAAAAACAACAATAAAAATACATTTTAACTATTGTTTTGGCCACCATTGTGGGTGTAGGGGCCGTGGCTTGGTTGTGCACCCATCCCTCCCCAAATCACATATCACAGCACAATAACTATGTTATGGGTAGGACTTTCCCCTCATCTAAATGCGTGGCTGCCTACTTCTCCCCATACAACACTCACACCCACCCCTAAATCCCTTATTCTTCCCCAAAAACTTTTGGCCATCCACCCCATGGAAAAATGATATCCCTATACATAATACATAATAATAATACATAGCTCACATCCATGGCTGGCCCCTGTAGAAATTTCTTTCAACCAAAGCACCATCCATGGCCTCCATTAGACATGTTATCTTCTTCCCATGGAGTCAACTTAGAAGAGTAGAAAAAAATATACTATTAAAAAAAATTGAAATGAATAAAACCTCACAATGATCTGAGGGTTTTTTCTAGGTAAATAGAAATATTATTGCCAAGATATGTTTGATCCTAGGACTATAAATTCACCCTCTTACCTTAGATTTTCATGGGAGTGATTAAAGTGAAGTGTAGGAAAATAATTACATTAGAATCTTATGGAATTAATAGAGACATTAATGTCCTCGGCTTATTTCCTCATATATGGGAAATGGTTTGGCACGGGATTCATTTGGTTGGACCAAATGGAAACCTATGATCCTTTTTCATTTTTAAGATTATAAAAAAAGAATAATAAAATTAAATATCCTAAAATAATATGGCATCAAAAAATCGAATAAATAAGTTATAATGAATTTAGTTGTACTATATAAAAATATAGCAAGTGTTACAAAATGAACCCTTAGCAAGTGTAACCCATTTCATTCATTGTTTACTATTGCAACATGGTGAGCTAGGTTTAAATCGACCACAAACTTTACACTAGAAATATTTAAGAGCCATGTTGTCGGTACAATTGAATTGTATATTCCATGATTCCAATTACGTAGAAACTATGACTACTTTAAAAACTTAATCTCACAAATGGTCAATTACTGCTGTAAACATGTAATGGATGAGAAATTAATGAATTAAAACTGGCTAGGTCAACACATGAATCTTTAAATTCAATTAAAATAAATTTTCTTTGGACCAACTATTTGCATGTTACCACTTCCATCTTTTTATCTTGGTACTTTCTATCGTTTGAATATCTATTAAGGCATTATAGTTATGGTATTAGAGCTCACGTTATCTAGACACCGGGCATAATGGAAATAAATGTAGTTTTTGATAAACACTTAAAGTTGGTTCAACATGGTATTTTACTCCCATTTAACGATTAAGTAGTTTTCCACTAAACTTCTTTTCTTTTATCAACTTTAGCAGTTGAAATTAGTAATAAGGTATTGGACGCATTGATTAATACATCTGGAAACTAACACGCATCTTGCAGCATTGGTTCCTACTCATTTAGGATGTATTTGCATATGACTCTCATAAACTTAGATTGGATAATTTGAGAAATGGATCCACCATTGGTGATTGGAATGCAAGTCTTGTTCATGAATCTTTATATTTTAAAACACTTGGTAAACCCTTACAAAAAATTGCTTCAATTAATAGAGTAATGCAAAATCGTCATTTGGCGCATCCGTAAGGCCAGAGTTAACATTTAGGTTTATCTTTTTCTAACAAAGTATGACATGAGATGTTACAAGAAAGTCTTAAAGCTAAAATTTCAGGTATTATTTGATCATTTAGATGAATGTGTTTTGAGCTAACCATTATACTCACAGATTTGATGGTATAGAACAGACATCTACTAAAAACTAAAAAACTTATTTTGATTTCAGACATCGTGGATCATTTAAAGAGCGTTGATACAAACGACTCTAAGTCTGTAATGAATTGTCAATGAAGTTCTATGTAATTTACTCTTCAAGCATACTTAATTGCTCCTATGATAGGAAATTATCCAGTTTTAAGATTTACGTGAGGTAGCCACTGAGAAATCCAATGACATTAAACCTAACTGGTTGCTAACAACATGAAATTTAAATTTAATAAGATTTTGTGGGATGCAGTGGGAGAATACCTCTACTAAGTGTATCTAGAAGCCTTTACAACTAAATCTCTTGGTCGTGTTATCATCAAAGGACACATCAAGTTTATACCTAAGATTATATATCCTGATATTATATGGAATTGGTGGACAATTGCTATATCCAATGACTCTTACTATATCCAAAGCCCTCATTATGTAAATTTAAGATATCCTAGATTTAATTGTCAATTAGAGAAAATCATTTTCATTTAAAGAAGGTATACTTGTGATAATATAATTGTTTTTTGGAAAGGCTTGGAATAGGCTCTTCGATATAATTCATTAGTTATGTTCACTAAGATAGAAATAAAGAAATCCTATGATTGAATTGAAAGGTTATTCCTTATGGCTATGCTTAAATCCTTAGGGTTTAGTCCTCATTTTACATAAGATGTTCCATTTTTTTTTACAGATGCTTCAGCTTACTTCTCAATCAATTGAGTTAGATGGGATCAATTTGGTCTGTTTAACTCAATTTGATCAGGATGCCCTTTAGCTCATGTGTTATATGTGCTTATTGTTGAGGGATTTAGTTATCTTTTAGCAAATGCTAAAATCTAGTGAATTGTCAAAGTCTTATCCTTACTAGCTTCAAAACCTTCACAACTTGTCAATGGTAATTTTTTAGATGATTGTTTTCTCACCCATATTAAAGAGGAAAGGAATATAAAAAATTATATGAATTTTCATAGTAATTTTTTCCTTGCTTCTATTTCAAACATACAATCCATAGGAAAACTTAATACTACAAACAATCTTTCTTTCCCCCTCCTTGGTTAAGAAATTATGAATGGATATGGATCCAACCTAGAGGTTTATTTCACATCCTGGGTATTCCATTTACATTCCAAGCATCCCCATCCATGTCATGGAAATAGGTCATTTAACATGTGGAGAAAACGTTTTCCTACTAGATCACTAACCCCTTCTCTCTAGCCAATAAATTTCAATTTTTCTCAAAAGCTTTTACAACTACTCATGTTTACCATTTAGCTTGTTATTTGTCTTCAAAGGATTCTAAAAATAATCTTGAGAATTTATTGAGCAACTTTTTATGGATTAGTTTTGAGCATAAAAGGGTTTTCACATAGTTACTTTGATTTTTTTTGGTATTCCTAAGGATGTGGATGGACATCGTTTGTTATACATTGGATGTTATGGGGATGCCTTAAGTGCTAAATGGATCATCTAAGCCATTGTTGGAAAATAATATTGTAAAATTCTTCTACAAAATTTTATTTCTAAAGGAGCGTCTCGAGGCCAAAAAACTTGGAAATGGATCAACTTCCACAATCTAACCATTTTTAAAGCTCTCGTTAAGGAATTTCAATCAATTAACACTCACATTTGTGTTTGCAAGTGAAACATTTTCATAAGATTTCTCTATTTGAAGCCTCTTTGGTGCATTCCCTTAAGATTTTTAAACAAGGGTCACATAGCACATGATATTTTCTATAGATAAACTAAAAATTTATTTTCTAGGCATGAAGCCAAGACCAAATGTTATCTAGCCAACAATGATCAAGATTGATTTGAGGATATTATAAAGTCAATCCTTAATAATATGTTACATAAATTCAATGTTATTTCACCACTACTTTTGTGGAATAACAAGATGTTTTATCTAGATACATCATTCCAAAACTATTCACCCAACAAGGACTATGACCCTTTGTCACCATGTTTGTTCATGGTTGAAAGTATTAATGCTCAGTAGTCTTTGAACTCAACTTCCTTTGGTTAGAACTAAAGGTCCCACACAATTTGGAATTACATTCTAGAACCCAAGATTTCTCATTTTTCATGGTGCATCATACAGGTTCTCTTATGTGGCCAAACTACTTCTCTACAAATTCCTTAGAGGCTTTGTAGTTATCAAAAACATTATTCTCATACTTCATAAAATACACCCATGTCCTTTGTGCAAAATAATCAATAATAATAAGTATATGTTAAGCATTAGAGAAAGACTGAGTGGAAATTTCATCACATTACTATGTACTAAATTAAGTGGAGTTTTATCTCTCGAATCTTTTCTTTGTGGGAAGGGATCCTGGTATTATTTTCCAAACTTACATCATGTAAAAGCACCATCACTACAAGTGACCTTTTGGAAGGCCAATCACCATATTCATGGAATTCATCTACTGGAGATACATGTAATTTGGGTGACTAAGTGTTGTATTTAGAGAGATGTAAACATGACAATAAGTTATATGATGTAAAACACAAAAATGAAATATCCATCTATCACATGTTGGAGAAATTTCCCTAATAGAAAGTGTTTTCCCCTTTCCTAAAGGAGCAAAATAAGGAGAAGAAACATTTATCTTGTGTTATTTTATTGTTTCTTATGATGCTTCCATTTTATTATAACATCCATATTCATGTTGATAATTTCCTTTACAAAATCCACAAGAATTAAATTCCTTATTTTTGAATGGCCTCATAGGCTTACTAGAATAAAAAAGGTGTAGAGGACTCAAATTTTAATTTTGTAGGTTTGTTTGAAGGTCTCATTTTTTTTTAGGTTTCTATTTTCCCTTAGGTGAGTTCAAAAAAATTAAAAAGAACTTGAAAGAGAATCAAGTGCTATCAACTTACTCTTCTCTCGAGTCAATCTTTTAAAAAACAACTCAAAAGAGGGCATACAAAACTGATATCCTAATGCATTCGTCTTAGAATAGAAAGTCAATAAAAATCAATGAAAGAAACCTTGAACTTTGACAAAATTAACAATAATTACCTCTTTTTCCTCTCTTTATATTCTGCAAACTATTAATTGTGATAAAACAAACTTGACTTTGATTGGTAACTCCGCGATTGTGGGAAAATATGTGGATGACATAGTAAACAATTTTGCTTCAAGTTGCAACATTTAAAGTTCATTCACCTTGGCCAAAAATCTTTTCAAATGTGTTCCACACTTCCTTTGGATTCTTGCCATTTGTGATATGGAATAATAGATTATTAGACACATTGAGACTGATCAACCCAAGAGCCTCTTCCTACTTATATGTGTAGGAATATTTATCTTTCTCCGATGTAAATGTTGGAATGAAGTTTTGGAATACTCTACAGAGGCCTCTCTACTGAAATAAATAATGTATTTTTAGATTCCGCACATGGTAGTTAGATGTGATAGACATTAAAAAATATGGATGTCCATTGCAAAATATGAGGAAGTATATGTTGAAAGAACTAGTTGTGACGTGAATACGTTAAGGAAAAAATAACCCCCGAAACAAATGTCTTCCCCTTCACAAAACTTACAACCTTTACTAAGACAAAGGTTTACCTACAAACAGGAATAAGATTAACCCTACCCCGCCTTTACAAATATATGAACTCCTCCTTTACTCATTTTTTAATTAAATTTGAAGATGGAACATATTAAGTGCACAAAATTTATAAATATATGAAACCCTCTACTTTTAAAAACCAGTAATCTCATGTGAAATGTATGATGGAAATTTCTAAGGGGTTCTATTGAATAAGTCAAACTGGTGTGAGAGAAACAATGGTCTAGGAAGAGGGGAATAGAAGAAGTGGTTTCAAGATGGAGAAATGCAAGGGAAGGGAAAGTGGAATGGGAAACTAATGTGAAAATCTACCCTCCAACAATCACTTGACATTTTTTTCAATCATGTTGTGTTGCGCAAGATTTCGAGGAAAATGTTTGCAGAGATATCTCAAAATACAAGGAGTGGTCGAATAATATTACCATGTACCCAATATCTTTTTACAATATCAATTGTTGCATTTATTAGGTAGTTAGAACACTAGTATATGTAAGGGGAATTAGAATGCACGTTTCATGGGACACATCAGAGACATGAAGATGTGGAGTGGATCAAGCATCCCAAGGTAGTGATTTCATGCAAATTTTAGATTGGGATTTCTCTCCAGATATTAAGTTAATGACTAGGATTTTCCTCAGCAATATTCCAGATTTTGTCACCTGTCAACTACCATTAACATCAAGGATACTACAATGGGAATGGAAAAAGTATTGTAAAAGCAAATACAACAAACATTGTTCATTGTTTGCAACCAAGGAAGCAATGGTTCCCATCTCCTTTGTGCACGACGAAAGGGAAACAGTGGAGGAGTGAAGCGTTGAGGATTTTGATTGGAGGTTGTAAATTAAATACATGTATGTCCCTCATCTATTTTATGGAACATATTATTCCAGCTTAAAAAATATCTATTATATGTGCTCCACTTTATAGTTGTGATCTCACTTGAACTATTCATGTGAGTACAATTTGCGTTTAAAGGGTCCAAAATAAAAAAAAATAGGGGAATTACAATAGTTTCAAAACCTATATGTAATAGTTGCTTCTTGTAACACTTTTTATCCCCCTTTTTAGTTGTGAACTTGAGAAATTATACGAAATATTTGATGCACAAACAATCTTCAATAATTGATAGCAACATTAGCTAGATATATGAGTGAAAGGTAGATATAATATGTCGAGCAAGGTTGAAAAAAACTGTTTTTGATTGGATGACATTTAATTTGTTAGATATTTGATGAGGACATGAATGGAAACTTGGAAATGAATAGGTGAGAAGTAAATACTTGTGGATACGACATGATAAAGAAACGTGACAACATAAAATAACTTTATATTGAAATTTGAAACACATATGTTCATTCCAAACACATAACAAAGAGATGTCGGTTAAGATTTGAAAAAGACTCGATGGTCAAGATTTTATAAAGAGTTGACCTTCAAAATTGAAGGGATGTTGTTAATTTGCATTAGATTGAATAACCCGACAAGGAAACTATTGTTACCATCAAATCCCCATTCCTTTTTATAAGGAAATATAGCCTTGCTTTTAATTCATCTATTGTTAAACTATGTTTTAATCCATCAAACATGATTGAAGGTCTTTAAACTTACTTTTGGGAGGTTTCATGCACCGATAGGAAGCAAGTGTCACCATTGGTGCATGTATGTTTAAACCTTGGTGACCTAAGGCTAGGCATATCACCTCCACATGGAGCAAATCAAAGAGAAGAAAAGTTTAAATATTTTTCCAAATAGAGGCGGCTCCAATGTTTGACAACTATCAAGGATCGATGGCACATGAGACCCTCAACTGTGATGACTTTGTGACTCCAAGCTACCTCAATCTTGGCCACCATTGACATTACCGCTTATCACAAAATTTTGGAGTCTTGACAATGTCGCTTTATTGATAGGAGACACGTTTTATACTTCAATCGGTAGAAAATATAATTGTTGTTGGAAAGCATTATGGATTATCTAGCGGCAACAACACAGTGACTACCATAAAGTATGTTTTTCTATATTTTTTCGGCATCAAGTATTTTTTATTGGGAAGCATTTAATTTGTTAGATAAGGAAAATATGTGAATGGAACTTTGAAAATTAAAAGGTGGGAATTAAATAACCACATGTCCCACATCTACTCTAAGGTTTAGATTGTTCCTTCCCAAACAATATCTACCATTTTTTCTCCACTTTATCATCCCAATCTCACTTGCATTATTCACATTAGTGCGATTGGCACTTAAAGGGACAAAAATTAAAAAGAGGAAAATCCAAAAGGTCAAAGGTACAAAACCAAAATACATTGCTTGCTTCTCATAAAACTTTGTAAGCCCCTGTTTAGTTTTGAGTTTGAGTAATTGTAGGGAAGTAGGTGAAGCACAGATAATCATTGATAATGGATCCCACCCAAAAGATGGTTATAGGAGAGAAATTGTTTGTCAGATGCACTTTGTAAAAAAATATGGCTTCGAGGTCGTCAATTAGATTCCATTCTAGGTGGTGAGAAATTAAATACCTGGATATCCTGCACCTATTCTACAGAGCGCATCGTTCCTACCCAAATAATATATGTTATATGTGGTCTACTTAATTGTCTCAATCTCATATGCATTATTCACGTAAGTGCATCTGAAGGTCGTCAATAAAATTTGGTGAGAATTCAATAGGTTCCAAGTTCGAAACCCAACCACTCTTCTTCCTTCTTATAGCACTTTTTAGGCATGCTTTTCAGTTTTAAGCTCAAACAAATGCATAAAAGTAGGCAATGTAGGAACAATAATTTTGATAATTGAGCCCCTCCACAGAATGGATGTACTGGCTACAGGAAGACTTTATTTGTCAATCGAGTTGTGTTATTTTACATTTTTATGGCGTCAATTTTTTCAATTACACGACATTTAATTTTTTAGATAAGGCGAAGACATAAACAAAAACTTAAAAATTTGGGAATTAAAACCTTGCATGTCCCACACCTATTCCACGACTCAAATTGTTCCAACCCAAATAGCATCCACTATATATGTTCCATTGTATCGTCTCAATCTCACTCACATTATTCTCATGAATGCATTTTACGTTTAATGTGGATAAAATAAAAAATGTCAAAAATCCAATAGGTTTGAGGGTCAAAACCTACACTTTTTACATCAAATTTAATATACTAAATTTGAAATATTGGTTTACTTTTATTACAAATAAATTGAAAGGTGACAAATTTGGGAAGATATTTTGACATATACATAGGAATTATTAAAATATATTCTATATCGATGAGAAAATAAGGAGAGAATCTTTCAGGGACGGATATGAGTAAATAAGTATTGAGTAACATGAGTCCACTTAATAAAATAATAATAATAATGCATTGCTAGAGAAATGAACTCTGATAGGGGATGGTGATGGAGACGTTGTTCTAGAGGGATCACTCAGTCAGTAGTGGTGTGGATGTAGTTTTACAGGGGTTTCTTAGTCAGTGCCTTAAACTTGTCTGTCATTTCTAGAAATACGACATCAGAGAGGGAAAACAACTAAAAACACAGGTATTGAGACCAAACACGAGTCTAGGAGGTGGTGGTGAACGGGTGACTGGGAGAAATGCCACGTGGACGGTTATGATTCAAATGTACTTTAGCAACCAAAAAGATTTTATCCATTTGATATTTATCATTGTCAATGTTAGTCGGATTCATTCCAATGAGGAAAATGCCTTCTTCGTAATAAATGAAATTGAAACATTTGTTCCAAGGAGCTTGAGGGAGGAGAAGACCAAGGATGGGAGGGAAAGCGATATGGGAAGTAATGTGAAACTCTACTTTCCTACAACCAAATGAATTTTTTGTCAAATGTTTAAAATAAAAAGTGCATATAGTGTGCAAGGGGTTGAGGCAATGTATATTGAAGATATCCAAGAACACAAAGAGTGATCAATCAATGTTGTCGATGTCAATAGTTGTTTACAATTTTAGGTTCTACATTTTATGGGTAGTTAGAACACACGTAAATGTAAGGGGAATTCACTTGCGTGTTTCAAGGGATACTTTAGAGACAAGGATATGTGTAGTGGATTTGATACCCTAGGGTAGGGATTTCATACACAATTATGATACAGGTTTCTATGTAGCCATCAAGGTAACGAACAGGGTTTGTCTCCAGCTGTGAGGCATCTTGTTTGTCAAATTGTGGAGGTTGTAGGTGAAGTTCGCCTTGGAAGCGTGAATGGCGATGCAATGCGTTTTGGCTAGGAATATGCGCGGGAGGGTGTTTGTTAAGATGGAAACCCAACAACAAGGATTATTCCCGTGGGATCATGGTAATGAGGACACTTAAAAGGAATGTTCAAAGAAGGCAAAGACATGTTCATTGAATGTTAGAAATAAAAACATGGAATTAAATATTGCATGTCCCACAATCATTCCATGACTTAAATGTTCCTACCCAAATAAAATTTGCTACATGCTCTACTTTATCAGCTTGATCTCACCCACATTATTCACAAGAATGCAATTTGTGTTTAAAGGGACCAATTTTTTATAAAAAAAATTACTATGTGCTCTACTTTATCAGCTCGATCCACTTGCATTATTCACAAGAATGCAATTTGTGTTTAAAGGGACCAACATTAAAAAATGAGGAGAACCCAATAAACATCCCTTTTTCAGTTTTAAGCTTAAGTAACCATGGGAGAATAGGTGATGCCCGAACATTCATCAATAATTAAGCTCCAGCGCTTGGCCATATGAGCGAAAGGTGGATTTTATCTACAAAAGAGTGAGTTTTACAAATGAAACCATCAAAGTGTACCATGTAACTATTTTATTGTTTGTTGTTTTGGGTCATTGCCAGTTGGAGAGAGAGGATGGTTTTGCAGCTCACTGGCTCGCCTGCCAAATCACACCAGCGGCCTGCTAAACAAACTGAAATGGAAAAGAGAAGTACGGAGTACCTCCAATAATATACCTCCACCGCATAGAATGTGCCCACCTGCACCAACTACGGTCATATGACGGAATTCAATGCAGAAATTAATCCATTCTGATAAATCAACATATACATAAAACAAGTGATGATTTGGAATGACTGGACGGTGGATTGTGGACCACAAACTCTCACTTTCATTTTCCACATTTGTCCCGGCTGGTATTTAAAACATTTGAAATCATCTGGCAGTGTTTTTTTTAATTTGTTCATTTTCCCAATCTTAATAAATTTCATATTGTCTTCAGACAACTAGAACCTAAATTTTTTTAGTGGGTAGATACTGACTACCACCAAACACGTTATTATTTGCAAATTCAATGTTTCATCTCGTCTTTACAAGGAATGAATTTATGACGGAGAAATTGTGTGTCAGAATGCTCTAAACGTCTTTCTATTACTTATGCACAGAGATAATATAAAGGCCTCTTGTCACCCGCAGCACTTAAATCCTCTGTCAAATGACGGAATTCCACACACAAAATAATCCAAAACTGCGTACTTATCATTCTGAAAATTCAACAATATCGAATTGGACGCTCGCGAGTCACACATTTGTCAATTGATTTTCCACATTTATAACATTTCACAAAAAACGGCCTACAGCGTGTCAAATCACCCATTAATATTAGAAAGGGATTGATTGTTTTTGTTTGGTGTGATTTTAACCGGGGGGGAAATTTTAGAAACCGTAGACAATGATAAATAATGATAGATAATGATACGCTGAAAATTTTAATACATATATAATACATATTTATATATATGAATATATCATAGAAATATCTATAAAAATTATTGGAATTTACAGCTACCGGAGAGAGCTAAACCGTCAGCTAATTTTGATTTGACAGGGACAAATAATTTGAAATTAGAACTAGTCTTTGTGCACCCAAAGTTTAAGGGTGCAAGAGAAAACAAAATATCATATAATTCAAAACAAAAAATACACTTTAATAAGTTATGTTCTCCATATTATATATATATAATATATATATATATATATATATATATATATATATTTCGTTTTTAAATATTAAAATAATGTGGAAGAGACATTTTCTAAATATTTAAATTTGGTTATTTTAAATACAAAGAAATTTAAAGGTGAACAATTACTTGTGAATTAAGTCACATATTTGTCATCATTTGATTGGCTAATTGGGGTGAAATGACTTGATGTGACTTGTTCTATTGGACACTTTTTATTCAAAATGTAAGTGATAAAGTGACATGTAGTAGCTCCCTAATTTCCATGTACCCTCACAAGTATTGGTCCATGCTCAATAATTGACTCCTCTCCCTTAGATATCAGACACAGAGAATTAAATCGAAAGGAACATGTAGCAGGTACAATTATTAGTTAAATTTGTGATTTTCAATATTAAATTTTGACTAAATCTTTGATCAAATAAATCCAACCTATAAAAAAACTTAGAGTGCATTCATTGACCATTTAACACGATGGGCTTTTGGAAATCCCCGAACCCTAATCGCTTTTTGGAGAAACCCCTCTCAGCTCCTGCTCTGGACATGAAGGATGTGGGCGGTGGCTCTGTTGTCTCAGCTACGCAGGTTTATGGATTTGATGGCCTTTAAGAGGGCTCTGGTAGGGACTCTTCTCAACTGACATCGGGTGTTCGGGCCCCTCTGGTTTCTCCTCTTTGTTGTGGTATTGGGCCCACTAACGGCAGAAAGGGTGCCCCATTTGTTGTTGAAAAGGTGTGCTCTAATGCGGTTGTTGGGAAGCGCTCTTATGTTGCAGCGTCCGCTTCTTTATTCTCCAAACCCCTCTTTGCTGCCAAGTTTATACCTCTGGTCACTCTTGGTGAATATGTGCTTGAGACTAGGGATTTCTTCTCCTCCGATGGTTTGATATGCCGCTTCAATGGACTCTGCCCAAGCCTTCCACTTCTTCACTCGTGGGTTGTTTCGACCTGGCGCCCTTTGTTTTAGGTAGGACTAACATTTACCCTTGTGCAAGGGGTTTTTTATTGTTGTTTTTAGTGTGGAGGATGATAAGGCTATCATTCTCTCTAAGATTTGGGAACTGCATAATCATCTCCTGTTTGATGAAACCCTGGTTCTTGACTTTCAACCCTCTCACAACTTCTTTCACTATTAAACCTGTCTAGATTCATTTCCACCATCTACCATTGCAGTTTTGGGGAGAGGAAAGTCTATCTGCTATTGGCAATGCTTTGGGTAAATTTTTATCCATTGATTCCAATACGGAATCTTACACTCACACTATTTTTTCACGAATTTTGGTAGATCTAAATACTTCTCTCGACCTACCTGCTTCAATTGATTTTAAAGTGTTGGATGGGGTTTGGTGATAACCCCTTGATTACGAAGGATTTCCCTTCAGATGTAGAAAATGTTTTAACCTTGAACATCTTGCTTCCGAATGTCAGATGGTGAAGCATAAATCTAAGAAGGAAAAGGTTTCATGGTGGAAGGACTTTCATCAAGATCTATTATTTATTGATGTGGAACCAAAGTCAGATACTAAGGAGGAATCTGATAAGGAATTTGTTCCAAACTCACGACCTATAGATGAGAAGGTCAAAACATTTATGGTGAATCAAGTGCCGACACTAATTCCAAATGCTGCTACTAATGGTGTTGTTACCGTTTCCATTGCTAAGAAGATCAATTCCGATAGTTTTCCTTCTTTTGAGATTTGACCTCCAACTCACTCAGTTGAAAATGCAAATCCTAATAGGAGTGATGACTGGACGGATGTTAAACAAAAAAAGAATGTTTTTTCTATGCACCTAAGATCCCATGTTAGGGATGTTACAAGGTAATCTGGTTGCATCGATACAATGAGTGTTGCAGTCTTCTTTTTCTGTTTCACCTTTGTTTTTCTTTCAATGCTCCCCTTTGTGGTTAAGGGTTTTCTCTTTGTTATGCTTAAACGCTTTATCTAGCCTTGAGGCCTTGTTGTATAAGGATGTGGGTCCTTTCAAAACCATCAACTTTTACCAATTTCTAATAAATCCACCCTATATAATTTTATTCCGTAATTACTTTTTTAATGTTATAAATTGTAGTTAATATAACAAAAAAGAATTAAATTATTTTTCATGAGAAACCAATGATTTTACATAGATATTGACATTTTCACCCCATAATGAGTAGAGTTAACATATAGCTCATTACACTTGTTGAGCAAGCGTGTACCTATATCGAAACTTTATTTTGGCTAAGCAATGGGGATTACGGAGAAACCAATATGTCAAAGTCACCTAGAGAAGGATCATGACCCTATCTATTTGACTCTTTGTGTCAGTATCTATAGGGAGTTGTACCTTGATGGATGGCCTAACAAGCCTTCATACTATCATTGTTGAAATTTAACCACTAAATAATAGGTGTGGTGGAACAAATAGTTTGAATTTGACGTATGATTATGCTTGTCAACTATTATTTATATGACAGTCCACAGTCAGATATGCCTTTCATATTTATGCAGTTTCGGGTATAACTTGCCACTTTTAACACGTCGAACCAATATGTATCGAGTTTCCAAAAAAAAAGGGTGCTTTTTCAAATAACTAAATTTACATATAATCGCTCATAATTTATTATTAAAGTGATGATAGGTATTAAAATCATAGGTAGAGAAATGAGAGAACACACATCTTACACATCGAATAAAAGATTTCCATTGAAAGAGTATGGTCTCTTTGATTATTGTTAAGCCTTGTGTTTTCATATAGTTTTAAGTTGTGGGATTGCCTTCACATGCTTACATGTATCGTTCTCTTTTTGGAGATCTCAACTTAAGGTGGCATATCTAAATGGATTCTCACAACCAGGTCCAATTTTTATAACTATGACCGAGTATGAAGCTATTTAGAATGGATCCTTTGGGGAACCATTCATGTAAGTTTTTGTCAAAGGTATTCCACAAGTTAATATCCCCTCTCCGAGTATTGTTTTCTTTGTTTCTGAGTTTGATGTTGCATGTCATTAGCTTGAACAATTTCACTTAATATGTTATTTTGTTGGGATAATTCTCTATAACAATATGCTCATAACATGGGTTCATTCTACCTAGACCAAGCATGGAATGAGGCTAGACATGATCTAAAACATGAAAAATAGGTTTTTATTTTTCACTTTGTCGACTTGTCCCGCGCCTCAACTATTTTGTAAAATTCATCAACTTGGTATGTTTAGAGATGGGTAGGTGCGCTGAGTTGGGGGGCTAAAAAGCGGATAATTTTTTGATTTGAAGCGAAACGTGGGCGCATTTTGGGAAACCATGATTGCGTTATGAATTATTAGGATTGGTAATTACAAATCCTAAAATGTGAGTGCATTATAACGCACTCGCGTTCCATTTTGCAATGTGGTGTATGTGCTTTTGGGAGGGATATATTTACTAAAGTAAATTTGAAGTATAAGTTTTTCATTTAAGATTAATAAATGAAAAACTTATACTTTAAATTTATTATAGTAAATATAAGAAATTTGGGTCGCTCTGCACCTTATGGAACTTGTCTCATAGCTCCATCAATCACGATTTAGAAGATAGTTTTTCATATTCTAATATGGTCAGCACATAGGTATTTTTTAGGATTTCAGCATTCAGCCTAAAGTTTTTAGGGTTTAAATTCTACAATTAGTGTCTATTTTGGGAAATAATATATTCATTATTTAGGTTTTGGGGCCTTTTGGATTGTTTAGTGACATTTGGAGGAGTGTTAAATGTGTCAAAACTATATTTTATAAACCTCACAACTTCCAAAGGTGGCAACAATTTCTCGAATATATGGACTTGTGAAATTCCTTATAACACATAGTAAATCAAAACATATATGTAAGTTTTTTATCGATTTAAATAATCAAGGGAATGGTCATCATGAGGTTTTTGAAGGATCTAAAACATCATGAAAACAATGGGTGCAATTAGAAAAATCATGATGTTTGTGAAAGATCTAAAACATCAAGAGCTTCATCAAGATTCAAATCATCAACAGAATGGTCATAAGGAGCATGATAAGAGAATCTCGCCATGAGTGATGGTGGCAATCATCTCAGGCTAAAAAATAATGCATATTTTATGAGAGTGCTTCTAAACACTTGATCAATTTTTGGTAATGAACTCACATCTTGCAAGTCAGGTAAGTGGAATTTGAAGTATTTAAGTATAATGTAGAGGTCAAGAAGATGGAATTCATTATCGTACATTCCTCCAAGCTTCATTTAGGGATAAATCATTTTATCAGAAGGAGAAAATGTATCTCCATGAGGAGAAATCTATAAATAGGGTGTCCAGACATCATAAACATGCTTCCACTTAGGTGACATCTTGGGTAGGGAGGTGAATTATGATATTAAGAAGAGATCGTCATGCTCAAAGGTGAAAAGTGACGCTCAAGGAGTGAATTAATGATCATCATATCCCAATTCTACCATTGTGTCCAAATCTCTTTGATAAATAAATCAAAATGAACAAGTCAAGCTACTGAGGCATCTAGGACCATCACGGGTGAAGGATCAAGAAGCCACCTATTTAGGTCTTCTTGATTAAATTTATATAAGGATTTTCCCCTGTTACACAAGGATTCAAAACATTCTAGCAACACTCCCTAAATGGTAGATACTTGACCTCCTTATGAGTTTCTTTCCTAAGACAAGTATTTCTCAAGGTTAGTCTTGACAATCACAAGAAATAACCATGATTGTACATTTCTTCCTTTACCTACTAACCACTAAAAATTCTCTTTATGCCTTGATTTTATGAGTCCTTAATGCCCTTATGCCTTCCTCATACTTTTCAGAGACTCCACCAATTTCAAACACATGGAATAAAGACTTTTTTTTTTCTAAAATTACATCCTTCCTAGCCCTCAAACTGGGCATTAATGTTGTTAGAATGTATTTTCACATTCCTTTTCTTTTATTTTTATTCCAAAATATAATAGGAATTTTGAAACTCTTGGTATTCTTATCACCTTCCTACACACTTATCAAAGACTCTACCAGCCATAAGCATTAAATTTTACAAAGAATATTCTACTCTAGGCCCTTAAGACTGGGCACACACAGTTAGGATTATGAACACAAATTTAATTTAAGAAATCCTTCTTTAGATGGATTATTACCTTTTCTTGACTTTTGCAACACCAAGTCCTCATGATCAATTCTTTGAAATAGACTCAAGGATTCCATTGAATCATTATGTTCGTGCTACATACTACTAAACTTTGAAAACAAGGTATGGTCTGGTCTAAGTAAGTCTTTCAATCTATTTTCCATTCCTTGGACACTATGAGGGTTCCATGAAGCCTTGAACACCATTAGAGATAAGAAGACAATCCAAAACAAGTTATTTACATGTGAACATGCTTTACAAAATAGTCTTTAACCTCCAAATTTGATATCTCGATCTGAGAGGACTATGCAAATTAATACCTAAGCCTATAACATACCTAGATATAGTTCAAATATTCAAATTATAAATTTGGAGGGAAAATCTATATTCTTTCCTATGGAGTCCAAATGAACTAGTACAAGCTATAATCATCTCAAGTGAACCCAAGACACCCGTAGTCACCTAAGAAAGCCAAAATTCATTATTAACAAGATTCTCTCGTATCACTAGAGGAAAATCGCATAGTGAGTGAGAATCCTTATTTTCAATTAAGGGCTTAGTTTTCATGCTTCAATTTTTTTAATTTCCATGCTATTTATTTTGATCATTCTGGAGCTAATAAAACACTCGTCATGAGAATTTAGGAAATGTTGGGGAATATTAGAATTTTTGAAGTTAATTTAGGAATATTTACGAAAGGTTTGATCATTCAAGGACTATTTTCTCAACAATGGGTTTTCTAGGTGCAGGGAAGAAACTCTCTAATGGTGAAACTTGAGTTCTCTGGAAGATTTCAGGAGATTTGTAAGAAGTTAAGAGGAAAACAAATAGGAATTGAAAAGCTACTTAAATCCTCTACATGTTGGAGACATCCATTTTTCTCTAAGGCTTGAAGGTGTCATGAAGAATTTTAAGACAGTGAAGTTGACCCTTTTGGTTCCAAAACAACACTTCACCAATGCAACACTTTATGACACCAAAATAGGGAACTACCAATCAACCTCCATGTTTCTTGATGATTGACATCTCATGTTGACTCCTATGTCACCCAGACACCCTTTTCCATAAATGCAACTTGACATTAATGACAATACCAATGACACTATATCCAATACATGTGTTTTGATTTGATATGTATTATAAGACATTTCATGAGTGTATATGTTTGAGAAAGTGTTGTTTCCTTTGAGATTTTTGAGGTTTGTAAAATCTAATTTTGACACATCTAACACTCCTACAAATTTCAGTAAACAATCCAAAATTCCCCAAAACCTAAACAATGACTATATTTGTTACCAAAACAGACATCGATTGTATAATTTAAACGCTAAAAGCTTTAGGATGAATGTTGAAATCCTAAAAATTACCTATGTACTAACCAGATTATATTATAAAAAACCATCTCTTACCTATGTGACTCATGGAGCTATTAGACCAGTTCCATAAGGTACAGAATGACCCTAATTTTTTATATTTACTAAAATATATTTATAAATTTCTTATAAATGAAAAACTTATACTTAAACATTTATTTTTGTAAATAAAATGCTACCACGAAAACATATAATTCTTATACTCTAAGGAATGTGAGTGCATTATAACACGCTCGTGTTATAACACACTCGTGTTCCCTTCAATTATGCCCCCAAACCAAGATTTTATAGGCTTGAAATTGCTTTGGTTTCCCAAACCAGTGCCTTGGACCTGTAACAACACATCAACCTGTGTGTTTTTGACAAAAAATCACCTTCTACTATGCTAAATCCTACCAAAAAAAATTTCTATCTTTCTTTAAAAATTTCCTACAACGTCAAGAAAACTATCCTCTTTCTAAATATATATTTTTTATATTTTTATGACTATTCTAAGGTTTCCATACTTATTATTTTCTAACTTAGTCTTTTTATAGCTATTTTTTTGAATTTATACATGTCTATCATTTATCATGTATATTTTGATTCATTCATCCAAAATGAATAAAAAAATATATAGTCACAAACTAGGGCTAATTCTACACATATTAAAAATATATAATTTTTAATCTTTTTTGAGGTAGTTAGGGAGGCACAGTTAGCTATCCCTTAATTTTTAAAATTTAAAATCTTTGTACTTGAAAAATCATAAAAAAATTAAATACTTACTGAAAAATATAAATATAAATTATATCACAAACTAGATGCTACTATTTATCTTTCTACTAAAGGGTTTTAGAAAATACTAAATATTGCTCAAAAAATTGGGGGTGGGGGGGGACGATTGACTGTCTACTATGTTTTTTAACAAAAACAATAGCACCTATTGGTATTTTAGATCTTTAACCTGCTTACACTTAACCATTTTCAAAAAACATTAGTAGCTTAGAAACTAAACTCAAAATGTTATGATTCATGTTCTTATAACATCTTCCAATTTTTAGCATATGCATGCCAAATTATCAGTTGAAGTTTAGGTTTTGCTGATTTTAAGAAACATTTGGCTACTTTTGACCCCCATTTGATCCCCCATTTCCATGCACTTACCTTGTTCTTCTTACTATTGAACATGGACCTAATCTAGTTAATGTGTGTGAAATTAGTAATTCTACTCACAACATTAACCTTCTCTCTCCATTTCTCCATCTCCTCTTGACCCCTCTCCAAGTAAATTCCTCCCTTGTATACCATACAAAAAATTTGGCCACATGTATCAACAGTGGACACATCAAGTTCATACCCAAGATGAGTGATCTCAATGTTATATGCAATTGGCAAAAAATCATTTTGTCCAATGTCTCTTACATTTAATCAAATGGGAGCCTCCCCACTACTTTAAGATTCAGGGGGGATCCTATATCTCATTAGCTCATTAGACAAAAAATAATTTCATTTAAAGTGAGTGTTTTCTTAAAAAATATAGAATTATTGTCAGGGATGGTATGGAATATGTTCATCAATCTAATTCACGAGCTATGAACTTGAAGGATAAATAAGCTGGTGAGAAATCATATGACTAAATTGAGCATCACTTATTTATTATAGATATCATATGATCCTTAGGGTTAAATGGTCCTCAAAGTTTACTCACGGTTTTGAATTCCTTTCTTTTGTTGATGCTTCTAACTTACCTTTCATTAATCGAGAGTTGACTAGGATCAATTTGGTTTATTTCAATCAATTTGATTAGGATGCCCTTTGGTTCATGTGTTATTTGTGCTTGTTGTTAAGGGATTTAGGTATCCTTTAACAAATGCTAAAATCTTGGGGATCAAAAAGGCATATCTTTACTAGCATAGAAGATCTTATGACAACTAATTAAAGAGTAATTTTTGGAATGAATACATTCTCAACCTTAGTAAAGCCACTCGAAATTAATATTTAACAAGTTATGGAGTGTCTCAAAACAAATAAATTCCTTGCTTCTATTTCAAGTATACAATGGAAGAAAACTTAATACTACAAATAGTCTTTCTTTCCCGCCTCCTTGGTTAAGCAATTATGAATGGAAAATGTTCCAACATGGAGAAGTATTTTACCTCTTAGGTATTACATTTGCATTCCAAGATTCCCCATCCCTTTTATGGTCATATCTCAATTTAAAAATGTAGAGAAATAACTGGTATAGTTCTATAGTCACCAAGCTCCTTCTCTATAGAGTAGTAAATTTCAACATGATAGCTGGAGGAGCTCAACATTACCAATACCCAAGTTTATCATTCATCTTGTTTGGTGCACAATACACGGGCTTCTAGAAATGGGTAGGAAGAGTTCACTAATAGACTTTCTATGGGAACGTATCTGACCCGATTCAAAATATGAGTTCTTCACATAGTTTCTTAGGAATTTATTTAACTTCCCAAGTAGGTGCATGGGCTTCATTTTTTATACGTTAGATGTCATGGCCATGGTGATTCCTTATGTTGTAAATGGATCATCTAAGCCAGTATAGTGACTAAGAACAGCTATGTATCCATTCTCATTCTATGGACAAGTTAATTGCTAAAATAGAACCATGTGGACAGACTACTTGGAAATATTGTGTGCTCAACATTCATCATCTAAACATTGCTTAAAGCCCCCTACGTTGTCGATCCTCTGACTGACCACCCTTATTATCAGAATTATGTGGAAAACAAACTTATTGGCTACATAATGAAATGGTGATGGAACCTGGGAAGGAAATATTATATGTTCAATTAACATTCACTTTGGTGACATAGCAAGTACATAAAAATAGACAATAATAGATTTCCATCTTAGTTGAGAGCACTCTCTGGTCCAGTGAGTCAAGTTTTTAAAACAATGGTCACACATTAAATAACATATTTTTGCAGGTGAATAGTCGATGTTGGTACAATCTTATGGTTATGAATTCAAGACCACATTTCATCTATCTAACAATGATAAAGAATATTTTGAGGATATTATAAAGGTAATCCCTGATGAGATGTTGCATAGATTCGATGTCATTTACTGATGGATTTGGTAGAAGGACAAGAAGTGATATTTATATGGGTAAGTGTATGGAAATGGGGGACCAAAAGGGGTTCAAAATTGGCCACTTTTTTCCTGAAATCAGCAAAACCTAAACTTCAACTAATAATTTGGCATGAATGTGCTCAAAATTTGAGAATGTGATAAGAATAAGAATCACATGCTTGGAATCTAGTTTCTAAACTTTTTTTTAAATGGTGGAGATTAAGAATGTAAAATGTGGTGCGAACACAAAGTGTGCCTATTTATGTGGTAAAAAGATAACATAATGTTATGTGTGCATCCCCCCATTTTTTGAGTTCTGTAAACTATTTTACAAATTCCTTCGATATAAATTTGGGTAAGACCATGCATGAGGTCCCACTATTTTTTCATATTTTTTGGATGAATATATAATTTTTTACTAATTTTCAAAGTGAAAACATCCCGAAAATGAAATATTTGTGTGTACACACCCCTAATTTCGAGAAAAATAGTCAATTTTTTAAAAATATTTTTAATTTGTGTAGAATGGAATTTAGATCAAACCATTTTTTTCAAATTTGGATGAAAAAATCATAAATTATGTAGAAAATAGTACTCATATATTTTGGAAAAAAATAAGGCACTAGTAAAACAAATTAAGGATGGGCGTCTTAAACTAATTGGATTTTAGAAAGAAGTATATCATCACAAACATAAAACTGAGTTTGACGTCGTAGTCTTGTTTTATTGGAATATTGTTTTATAACACATTAGAAATTGGGGTGTACACTTGAAATTGTTTTGTTTTTGTAAAACACGGATTTATTCACAGATTACATAGTCCAAACCTTAGGTTTGGATATCCCAAGCAAATCCAAGCCTATAGATTGACAATGTCCAAACCATAAAAGCTATAACATGAGCGCGTTATACCACATTCAAGTGCATTTATTAATATTTATACTTTATTATAACTCGGGTAAAGTTATTTTAGTAAATATAATAAATTAGGGTCACTTTGCACTTTATGGAACTAGTATCACAACTCCATAATTCACGGTTTATAAGATAGTATTTCATATTCTAATCTTGTCGGTACATAGGTATTTTTTAGGATTTCAGTGTTCTGTCTGAATATTTAGGGTTTAAATTCTATAATCGATATCTATTTTTGGAAATAATATAGTCATTGTTTAGGTTTTGGGTCCTTCTTGATTAGTTATTGACATTAAACAAGTAGGAGTTTTAAATGAAGTCAAAACTATATTTTATAAACCTCACAACTCTTAAAGGTAGCAACAATTGCTCGAATATATGGACTCATGAAATGCCTTATATCACATAACAAATCAAAACACATAATTTTTTATCAATTTAAAAATTCTTGATAACATCTACAAATATGACCCCAATTATTGGGACTATTACAAAAATCAAATAAAATCGTAAATTTATTACAATGGTGTTTCTACATGAACCTTGACAAGTTTCACTTGTTTAACCCAACTCAACTTGTCTCTCTACTCTTTCCCACTCTAGCCCTTCATATGGTGGATTGACTCACTTTATGTTTTCTACACATTTCTGCATTAAAATTGAGTGGGTGGTTTCTCTTCATAAATCTTTATAGTGCTCCTCTTACATGTTTTATTAATATTTTTCTAGAGTTGTAATTAGCCCTAGATGAAGTAAAAATTCACATTCAATAAAGTTTTAATTAGTTTCACATGGCTCAATTTCATTAATATTTATTCTCTTATTGAACCTTTATTAGAGAGGAATTGTTGTCATGAAAAATTTGTAGCATGAAAAAATGAAACTTTTGATCATGACAACTGAGACCATAATTAAAAATTATGTTTCCCAGTCATTGTGCATCCTTTATCTGGCCAGCCTGCCTTCAATTCCACCCTCACCCTGTCTCATAGGAAAGAGATAATAAGTTTTCAATAGTGTTTTAATGTATATGGAAGATTTCCTAATCTGAATGATGAACTCATTGAGGTTCGATGAAAGACAACTTCCTTCAAAGGCCTAAGAAGGTTATTTTTGGCCATTTTGTAGTTGGTAAACACCCTCTGGAGTCACTTAGGGAAAATATAAATCATCTATGGGTATTTTCAAATAGTATTGAATATTTCCAAGATGGCTTAGGAAAATTTTGTAAAGAAAATTTGCTTCAGGAACAATCTGAACAAAACTGGGTCATTTGGGTGCAAAGAATGAAATCTCCAACGGTGAAAGTTGACTTATTTGGAATATTTTGGGAGTTATAGAAGGATTTATGAGGCAAAAAAATAATCATAGGAAATATAATATAATCCTATCTAAGATAGAAACACTAACTTTGTTCCAAGGCTCAAATATTTCTTGAGGAAATTCAAAACACAATAGTTGCTCCTTTTGGTTCAAGATGAAATATGCCCAAAATTTGTAATTTCAGTAACATTTGGATCTCAAAATGGTTTTAGTGATCTCATTAAGTTTTTTGGTGTCAAAATAATATAATATTTTACCCCAAAACACTTTTCTTTGCTCTTAGGGTTAAAATCTCATTTTTGATGTCCCTATTTGGACATAGTGGGAAAACCCATCTTTCCAGAAGCGGTAAAGTCACACTTTTGAAACTCATGTGTCCCATATATCCCCCAATGTCTATTTTATTATTCATATGTGATCCTCAACTTCATGGCCACATATTGATTTATTTTTTTGCATTTAATAAATGGGAGCCTCCCCATTACCAAGAGGAGGGACTTAGTCCCAAAGAGGTGGTGAAAGCTTGCTAACTTTTCCTTGTGAAAAATTATTTCACCAATAGGAAGAAATAAACTAATGATATTATATGTGTGTAAAATTATCATTACATGATATCTCTATCAAGTCAGTGTCCAATGCTAAGTGTAAGACCTTGTTTAGGAATGAATTGACTTCTAAATCACTATTAGTATGGGAGTATGCAAGGGTATATCATCATAAAAGTCATGGAAATTAGTGTAAAGTGTGGAATGAGATAAAAATAACCCTGTTAGCAGCATGTACCCACACATTTGGTAGCGATACTAGGCCACTGAAGAGCCATGTTACAATCATACCTCATGTAGAAGAAACAAAACGCCTCACCATAAATGTTCAGGAACATCCGTAAATGGAAGCATGTACGAGGGAAAAAGGGTAGCATCCCAGAATGATTTAACCAAGTTCCTTGATCCCACAGTTTCAATCCATCTGGAGATGCCAAAAATAGTGTTTTGAAATCTATTGACGAAACCGCCAACCTGGCAGAGGTAGCCAGTCTATGCAACCGCTACCTGGAGCTCAGGGTTCATGAGGTCCTTTAAACACCGCCCTGCTCAACGTGGTGGTCCATTTCTCGTGTTTCCTAGCACATTCTTTTGATCATGACTTTCACAATTTTCAACTAAAACACAGCTTTACTCCATAACATATGGCTAAAGTATTACATATTAATAAAGTCCCCTGGAATAGTGTTTCTCCATTGTATTAATGATTTATTTATAATTATTTTCCAATAATAAAAAATATACCTTTGGGTGAATGTAAATTTATTTTAGTAAATAGCCATGAATTAGTTTTCAAGATTATGCGCCTTATGGAACTTCTCATTTCCATTGTTTAGTCTGTCAATTTCTTGATTTAGAAGATCAGTTTTTCATATTCTAATATGGCAGAACATAGGTAGTTTTTCCTTTGCTGATCTAGAGGCCATTTGATCTTCTCAATGCTTTAGGGTTGTAAATTCTACAATCGTTGTATATTAGTTTTGGGAAATAATAGTAGTCATTGTTTAGGTTTTGGATCCATTAGAGTTGCAGGTTGTGTTATTGACATTTTTAGGTAGATTTTAGAATGTGTCAGTACACTATATGTTGTATAAACCTCAACAACTCTCAAAGGTAGGAATTGCATATGCCAAGCTCTGTCACTTGCGCTGTCCCTCTCCTACTCGCATTTTATTCGGTCTATATCCAAAGCTGTCATTGTTCAAAATACCTTCTTCTGTTGATGCTAGCATATACACACTCTTCTAGACTCACGTGAACACGAAGGAATGAGGAGATCATTCTGAGGGGACAAAATCATACACTACTGGATTCGCCACTGTTCTGTAAATTCCATGTTTTATCAGTCAAAATTCTAGTTAAAACATATCAAATAGAGTAGTGAAATAATTCATTTCAGTTAAATTTCATTCTTGATATTTCCAGGGAAGTTGTGGAGATTGATATTTTCTGAGAAACTATGATTCATTCCTCACTTCTGAGGTAGGATCGAGAATCTTTCAATTAAGTTAATTAGCTATCTAGTTATTTAGGATAAAACTCAAAATTGCACAGGCAAGTAGCTACATCGGGATACCTTGTTTGCTTTAATTTTGTTATTAGATTAGTTTTCATTTTCTGAATATATTAGATTAGTTGCTCCTTCAATTCCATTCAAAATCTTATCAAAAATACAAAAATAGAGGATCATGACAACTAATATATATATATATATATATATATATATATATATATATATATATATATATGTTGTAGATATATCTCACATAGTTAGTTTATTTCATTTCAGTTAGGCTTATATTGATCTTGTATGACAATCATGGGACCTAGGGAGCCCAAGGAATACGTTTTTGAGCCAATCGTGCCTTAACCAAATACTGTTATAGCAATAACTAGCATAGACCAAAATCTCAGAATTCAGGTCTTCCGAACAACAACAGACCTACAAGAAATCAACTCACAGTTAAGGGGATTAAACATAGAAGATGACAAAGCACACACATTCTGGTCAAATCAGACAAATTATAGATTGCCTTGATAGATATCTGTATGATTGTAGAAGGACCTGAAAGAGGGAAAACATTCGGTTGTAATCCACTAGTCCCACAACCAGACACAAGAGACCTCCTCGATGATATAGACACTAGCTTACATATCCAAGTTACCAGAACACCTGTTAGGTACTCTGAGAAAATCATGCAACTTCTAGTTCTAAACGTAGAGGCTAAAAAGGCATACGACTACTAGATACTTGGAATTAGGAATTGATTCTTCACATGACCATAGGAGGTCCACAACAACCACGAACTTACGGTTGTGATCCGTAGGTCCCACAACCCAACGGGCCTACAAATCAATCCAAAGTTGATGGTGGTTTGCAAACATTAGTGTTTAGATCCTCTCCACTCCCACCAGACATTATCACACAACTATCATTATTAAACGTAACAGCTAATCAAGCTAAATATTTCTGGACTAGACCAGAGAATCGTCCATAAAACACCAAAATATCCACTGCATATTTAGCCATTCCATTTTCATGACCTTGTCGAGAGACATATATGAAGCACCCACAGGTTATCTTCCACGTATTCCACAACCCATAGATCAGATCATGGTAGAGCTCGATATTGATTGGAGCCTTTGATCAGCTATCCTCGCCGAACGATCTATCACACTGGTTCAGGTTAGGAGGGACTTCTTTTCCTTAGATTCGTAGATCCCGCCATTGCGTGTTGAAGACATAAGATTACCTAACTAGCTTATCTACATCCCACATGTATTCCATCCCTACCGGCTGTCTCGGCATGACCTCGAGAGGTCGGGTGTGAGGAAGAGTCACTTGTATATTTCCATGCTTGCATGTCACTTTTCCATCATACAGTTACTCATAGGAGAAATTAAAATAGGAATAAACTCATAATTTTTACTAAGTATGTCATACTATGATTGAAATTTTCTCATAAACCCTACTTGAATCAAATCCAGTGTTTGTTGAGAGGATGATGAATTAGAGGTTTCCTCATCTAAATATAGGTTGAAGGTATGTGGAGAAGCCTCATGAAGGATGGGATCAAATTAAACCCCAAATAACATCATATTTTCACAATTATGTCATTGAGGATCAAATTGGCCCAAAATACATCATTGATTGAACCACTTAAGATATTGGTACAATCAATTAAGATATTCCTTCTTCTGGAATATTTTAATTTCCACAAGACATTGCTTGTGTCTTTGTTCCATTTCTAGTATACATCGAACTTATTCCTTCTTTTCTGTAACTATTGTACATTCTTAGCATGAAATTGTAATTTAGTTGTTGATTCACTTACTTCTTATTGATTGGAAAATCTAAACTCCTCAATTTACTTCAACTTTTCATAATCACAGGTGCAATATCCTATGTTCCTATTCATAACTGAGACTTTATTATCTTCTTCTAGAGGGAAATGCCCTTTGAGGCTTGGATTAGAAATACATACTTGTAGTGTGGATGTTGATGATTGGTCCTCCCAAAAGAAAACAATACTAAAAAAGAATCATTATGGGTAGAGAAGGGGGAATATACAATGAATACCTCTATTCCTAGCTTACTATGGTGACCTAAATGCAAAATGGAAAGCTCAAAAAACTAAAGTCTAAAAATAGGTGAAAAAATATGTGCAAGTGGAGAGATGTGTAAGATAATTGTATCATTTTGGCATGAATTGGTGATTGATTGATACAAACAACAAGTGTGGTCAACTAAATATATCTAAGAGTTTCCTATAGGAAATAAGTTTTTGCCATGGTACAGACCTAGACGATCATATATTTCATCCTAGATGCATAAAGTATTAATTATGTGATGTAGCAACCCAAGCAAAGAGCAGAGGATCTTAGGGGATTGCAGATGATTTGGTGCATTGAGATAGATGGGCACAATTGATACGAGTATGTATGTATGTTGAGAGTACATGATGATCATAACCTCCTTATTCCATGAGATATGAAGTATTCCAGAGCATCAAATAAGTGTTCAGAAACACTGTTATGAAATATGCATTGTGATGGGAACATGATGATATCTTCTTATCACAAGGAAAAAGTTAGGACATGAGGATCACTTTCTTACTTCTTTAGGCTTTCCCAATTCACTTTTGTGACCAAGATTCAATTCTATGATGCTCAAACATTTTTATGTTTTTCTTTAACTTATTTAAATGAAGTTCATGTCCTATGACCACATGTTGAATTGAAATGATGTGACTACATATGCTTCCTCCTTTGAGGTGTGAACACACTACAAAGTGTTTTTATGAGTGTTTAAGGACACTACTGAGTGAATTGCACTTTATGAAACTAAGGTTTTTTCTAATTCTTGTATACATGGTTCTCCATATGAAGATCATCATATTACCCTTCATGGCTTCAAAATCCCCCTTGAATGGAGTCAGATTTAGGATACTCATACACTTCTTGCTCATATCCCTCTCATGAGACTAGGTGACTTCTTTATCCTTCACACGTGATGGTTCTGGATGCCTCGGTATCCTGACTAGCTCATTTTTATTTGTTTCTCAAAGATATTTGGACACAATGGCATATTCAAGATATGATGATCATCAACCCACTCCTTGAGCCTCACATTTCACCTTTGAATAAGATGATCTCTTCTTAATATCATAATTTACCTCCCTGACCAAGATGTCACTTGATTTAAAGCATTTTTATGATGTATGGACACCTTATTTCCAAATTTCTCCTCATGGAGATAGGTTTCCTCCTCCTAATAGAAGGATTGATCCCTGAATGAAACTTTGAGGAATGTCTGAGAATGAATTACATGTTCTTGACCTCCACGCTACACCAAAACACTGCAAATTCCACCTCCCTGACTTGTAAGATGTGAGTTTATTACCAAGAATTGATTAAGTGTTTAGAGAAAATCTTATGAAATATTCATTGTTTCTGAGCCTGAGATATTTTCCACCATCACTCATGGTGGGCTTCTCTTATCATGCTCTTGATGACCATTCCCTTAATGATTTAAATCTCGATGAAGCTCTTAATGTTTCAGATCATTCACAAACCTCATAATTTTCTTGATTTCACATGTTGTCCAAGTGACTATATTTCACACATATTGATCTAGAAAAACATATTTTATACACACACTTTTCCATTCTGGGAAATTATATTTTTCCTTGGATGTCCAAATTTGGACCCCAGACTTGATGTTTTCACCTCGGAAGCTTAGAAAGGTTTTATGGGGTCAAACCTTATGTTATTTTGACTCTAAAACACCTGATGAGATTTATGAAGCCATTAGTTAGAGCTAATTCTACCTAAAACTCAAAATTTCAGGCGTATTAAATCTTGAACTGAGAGGGGAAGCTATAGAGTTCTAAAATATCTCAGGAAACCTTTGAGCCTTCATGTAAATTTTATGTTTCCGCATTGTAGATTATTCTAATAGATTTATGATTCCTATTTTTTCTCCTCCTAACTCCTTCCATAACTCTCAAAATCATCTGGAGAAGCCAACTTTCATCATTTTAGCCTTCATTCTGTATACCATGAATTACCCGATATTGAACAAATTGTTCTTGAATTAGATTTTCTTACCTAAAATTTCCTAAATTACTTCGGAAACCTTCAATGTTCATCTAAATCACTCTCAAATACTTTATATTTTCATTGAATGTTTCCAGAGGGTGTTCAATTAGCTGCAGAATGGACAAAATGGCCTTTTTTACCTCCAAATGAAATAATATTTCATTGGATTTTGACGAGTTCATCATTCATGTTAAATACTCTTCCCTACACACTAAAAAAACTCAAAAACCTTGTTATCAATTTCATTATGAGCTGGGGTGATAGTTGAGCTAAGGGTAGGCTAGCTAGAGGAAGGATTCACAGTGATAAGGAAACATGATTTTTAATTGTGGGCTTAGTTGTCATGTTCAAAGTTTCAATTTTTCATGTTATATATTTTTCATGACAAGAGGCCCCTCACTTTTGTGCACAAGTAGATTGGGTTCTTATATTTGGTGCTTGTGATAGATAACCTGGCAAGTATCATTTATATGTGAGAAATATTCATAATGAAAGAAATATATTGATGTAGATAAGGTTGAGTGGATTCTTTTGTTGATATGTCCTAGCCTCCACTTTTATTATCTTCATATGTTTTCGATGGGTGATCACTTCATAATCTTAAATATAATTCCCAAGATCTTCAATTCATGTGTAACATGGTCCACATATAGGAGGGTGGGGGAAATAATATAAGAGAAGAGTTGGAGGTGATCTCATGGATAGGATAGTTTTAGAAACATGTGGAGAAATTGAAGGGGGGAGAAGGTAAATATGTCAAAATAGGTGTTCTCGGGAATAGAGCATCTAATACAGGAAGAATGTTTTGGCTCAAGAATTAGGTTTATAATTAGAGATCCAGTGTGGTTATAAAACCTAAGAAAACATAAAGTGAGTCAATTCTACAATTTGAGTGGATAGAGATGGTTGACACGCATCTTCAAGATCATAAACCTACTTTCAATTATCCTTATAATAGTAGGCTTGCATGATCCAATGATTCTTCATTGATTAGTTGTCTTTGGCCTTTCACTCACCACTCAACCTATAGCTAAAGTACACACTTTACTCACATTCCTCATGATCAGGAATCTTCACTTAACCAAGTCATATATTTTCTTAAACATGATAAATATGTCACTATAGATGTATCAATGTGACCTATATTCAAATCTCAACTTGTAGTTTAGTTTTCACAATCATGTCTTCTTATCATTCAATATGAATTGACCAATGAGGCTCTAGATAATTCAAGAGTAGCTCCAGATCAATACAGTGTGTTGTTAGCTATGGACCAATTATACTTCTAACTCCGAATGAGAAAAATTCTTAGGAAATATCCAAAAAAAATCTAATATGATCATTAGACTACATACATTGGGTCAAATGAGTTATTCCTAGCTCTGGATGATCAACACTACTCTAAGATTCTAGCCATTTATACTCATAGCTATAAATGGAATACATTATGACTGAGCTCCGAATGATCTACACTATAAGCTTCGAATGAAAAACATTGTGATTGAGCTCTAGACTAACTCTATAAAAAGCTTCAGAGGATGAGCTTTATAACAAGCTCACCTCCTAGATGAAAAATGTTGAACCTTTGACATCAATGACAATCAATTTTACCATCAAATTGTCATGCTTCTATTTTTATATTCCTTTGAAATCAATGAAAATTATTCCAACAATTTGTACGCACTTTGATTTATTATGTGTTATAAGTAATTTCATGATTCTATATATTCGAGGAACTATTGCTGCTTTTGGAAGTTGTGAGGTTTATAAAAATATAACTTTGACACGTCTAAAAAATCTTATAAATATCAATAACTAATCCAAAAGGCCCCAAAACCTAAACAAAAACTATTTTCTTTCCCAAAATAGATATCGATTGTAGAATTTAAACCCTATAAGCTTTAGGATGAATGTTGAAATTGTGAAAAATACCTATGTAGTGACGAGATTAGAATATGAAAAACTATCTTCTAAACCGTGACTTAGGGAGCTGTGAGACTAGTTCCATAAGGTGGAGTAACCCTAATTTCTTATATTTACTAAAATAAGTTTAAATTATAAAAAATAATAAAGTTTAAATATTAATAAATGAAAATATTTTTCTTAACACGATTGCATTACAACGTGAGCGTGTTATAATGCTCTTACATTTTACGCTTGTTAGTTACCAATCCTAGTAATTCAAAACGTGAACATGTTTTTCTAAAACGTGCTCGCGTTTTTATTTAAATCAAAAATTTGGTCTATTTTTGGTCCCCCATCTCCATGCACTTACCCATATATACCATTCCAAAACTATTCTCCCAACAAGGACTATGACCCTTTTTCAACATGTTTACCTATGGTCAAAAATATTAATGCTCGATGGTATTTGTATTCAACTTTATTCTATTAAAACTAAAGGTTCCACGCATTTTTTAATTTAATTTTGTCACCCAAGCTTGCTCATTTTTCATGGTGCATCCTATAGGGTCTCCCCATTTTCCATCACCTTATTCATTTAGGGTTCCCTTGACCCAATTGTCTATTAAATGGGCACTAGGAAACTCTCATGCATTTGTTTTGGTTTTTTCAAAAGGCTTGTTAGTTTAGACTTCGATCCACAAAATTTTCAAAATATTTCTAACCAAAACACTTAATTTGGTAGAATATTCTCTTAGGATATTAGAATTTACTTTCTTATACCTTCTCCCACATTTTTCAAGCTATTAGAGTGGAAATTCTATTATTTATTTGGAAAGAAACAAATGCATTTATATTTGCTAAATCTAATC